>JAUTDX010000208.1:0-246067 GCA_030844895.1 Ambrosia x helenae
GAGTTCAAGGTGCTATCAGCACCATGCATGGTTTCAGCCTTAGGTTTTCCTCCTTCAAAGCCTCTTGCTGTGCCGAACGGATTCGATCAGGTAAGCCGAATGGATAGTGAGCTGAAGAGCCGAACACGACGAGGTTTAGCCGTTTCCTTCCTGCTCAAGGCGTCTGCGACCACATTCGCCTTGCCAGGATGGTATTGATAGCGCACTCGTATCATTAAGAACTCGACCCAACGACGCTGTCTTATATTCAACACCTTCTGATCAAAGATATGCTGGAGGCTCTTGTGATCGGTGTAAATAGTGCATTTGGGTACCGTACAAGTAATGCCTCCAAATCTTTAAAGCAAAGACCACCGCACCCAACTCTAGATCATGGGTGGGATAGTTTTTCTCATGAACCTTAAGCTGACGAGAAGCGTAGGCGATGACCTTCTCGCGCTGCATCAGAACACAACCAAGACCCGGATAGAAGCGTCGCAATAAACCACAAAATCGTCCGTGCCCTCAGGCAAGGACAAGATAGGAGCAGAACAGAGTTTAGCCTTTAACATCTGGAAGGCCGACTCCTGCGAATCACCCCAGTCGAACTTCCGGTCCTTCTGGGTAAGCGAGGTGAGGGGTTGAGCGATCTCGAAAATCCCTCAATAAAACGACGGTAATAACCTGCAAGGCCTAGGAATTGCCGCACCTCAGATGGCGTCTTCGGTGCTTCCCAGTCTTTAATGGCTTCAATCTTCGCTGGGTCAACGTGAATTCCTTTCTCATTAACCACATGACCAAGGAATTGAACTTCACGCAACCAGAAGCTACACTTAGAAAACTTGGCGTACAACGTTCCCGCCTCAGAAGTTCCAAAACAAGACGTAGGTGTTCCTGGTGGTCCACCTCGTTCTAGAATAGACCAGAATATCATCGATGAAGACAATCACGAACTTATCCAGATAAGGCTTGCAAACACGGTTCATCAGATCCATAAAATGGCAGGTGCGTTGGTGAGACCAAAAGGCATGACCAGGAATTCAAAGTGGCCATAGCGAGTTCGAAAGGCGGTCTTCGGAATGTCAGCTTCTTGAACCCTCAACTGATGGTACCCCGACCTCAAATCAATCTTCGAATAGAAACTAGAACCCTGAAGCTGGTCAAATAAGTCATCGATGCGAGGAAGAGGGTAGCGATTCTTGATGGTAACCTTATTCAACTCCCGGTAGTCGATGCACATCCGCAGGCTTCCGTCCTTCTTCTTGACAAACAAAATAGGGGCTCCCACGGGGACGAACTAGGTCGAATGAAACCCTTCTCTAACAGCTCCTGCAACTGGTTCGATAATTCCTGCATCTCGGGAGGTGCAAGACGATAAGGAGCACGAGCAATAGGGGCCGCACCCGGAGCAAGTTCAATACCGAATTCGACCTGGCGATAAGGAGGAAGACCAGGTAAGTCTTCAGGAAATACATCGGGAAAGTCACGGACAACAGGAATATCTTCAATCTTCTTCTCCTCTTCAGACAAACCGAAACAAGTGCCAGAATGGCAGAATACCCCTTCCGAAGATACTTATAGGCTTTCATACACGAAATGATACTCAACGGGACCCCCGCTCTTCTCACCGTGCACCAACAGAATTTCTCCATCAGGGAGAGGAAGTCGAATGACTTTATCAAAACAAACGATCTCAGCATGATATAGGGACAACCAATCCATACCCACGACAACATCGAAACTACCCAAGGACACCGGCATAAGATCAATAGGAAGGAATAACCCGACAACTCAAGGCGACACTCCCTAAGGACGTGCGTCGCCTCAACTTTCTTACCATCAGCCAATTCTATCAAGTACTTAGCCTCTAAAGGTGTAGGTACCCTATCAAGCAATTGACTAAACCCAGAGATATGAAACTCTTATCGGCGCCAGAATCAAATAAAACCGTAGCATAGCGATTATCGAGGAAAACGTACCAGTAACAGTGTCGGGGTCTTGTCGAGCACCGCTCGAACCAATCACGAAGGCGCGAGCGTTCCTGCCTCCGCCTCCATTGTTTCCATTACCCGCCCCATTCTTCCCGGCTTCACCCTGCTTCAACTTGGGCATTCCCGCTTGTAGTGACCAAGTTCACCACAATTGTAGCACCCCTGTTTGCCCTGATTTCCCTGGGGAGCAGCAACAGGAGGAGCCGGAGTAGGTGTAGCAGGAGGTTCCGGTTACCCTGAAGATTAACCCTGCAATCCTTTGCCTGGTGCCCAAGCTTATGGCACCTGTGGCAACGGTTCCGGTCCTCGCAACGACCGTTGTGGTGAAATCCACACTGGTCACACTTCGGCTTCTTCCCAATATAACCCCTGGTTTCTGCTCAGACGGTGATCCCCCCAACATCAGACTTCTTTACCTGCTGAGGCTGAGCCGAGCTCGAGCCTTTCCCCACAGCTTCCCACTTCCGTTTGTTACCATCAGAAGCCTTCACAGTACGCCTCGAGGAGGCAAGACCCCTTCAGTCACCTTCATGTTGGTCAGCCTGTGAGCTGACCGAACTACCTCAGAATAAACAGTGAGATTACCAGCAACAACTAACCCAGCAATCTCCGGTACCACCCAGCAACATAATGCTCAATTCTTCGGTATTCCGGTGTGTGCAAATCGGGGCACAACACCGCCAACTCGTTGTGCCTAGCAGTATAAGCTTCAATCTCGAACCCACCATCTTATGGTTTCCAGACTTCATGCTCGAGTTTCTGGATCTCATCCCTCGACAGTACTCATTTTTCAACAGTTGAATGAATTCTGCCCAGGGCATGCGTGAGCTTCCCCAATGCCCATAGTCTGGTGGTGGAGTTCCACCAAGTCAAGGCTTGACCCTCCAGGGTCGCAGAAGCATATTTCACCCGGTCGCCATCCGGCACTGCACATCGAGAAAACAGATTCGATTTTCTCCAACCATCGGAGCAGTCCCACTGCCCCTTCAGTGCCGCTAAAGTTGTGGGGCTTACAGTCCATAAACTTTTTATAGGAACACTGGGATGGAGGAGGATTGACAGCACCACCTGGAACAGACACACAGGTGAGTATCAAGAAAAGGTAAGGTACCCCAGAACGAGGTAGGATAGATGAGAATCGACGTACCACCCATAGCATTATGAGCGGCTTGGAATGCAGCTAAAGCAATATTCACGTGCTGCTGCGTCAGATTATCCAGCTCAGCTTGGGTCATATTTATGTTCCCGCGGCCACCGCCGCCACCACGGCCGCCACCACGACCGCCAGCACGCCGCCCCTGCGACCTCCACGAGCTCCCGACATCTTCTGTCACAACATGAAACAAAAGATTTAGGCTTGCCCGTGGTATGACCCATTAGGAATTTCAAGAAAGTAGACCGAGCCCAGCTCGGGTCCATCCGTTCAAGCCCAAAGTCCGCCAGGGATTCCATGCATCACAGTTTATGATCTCGTGTGCACCCGACATGATAAACTGTTCCACATGGTCCTCCAGGCGCGCTTTAAGTTTGAAGTTCAAGTCACCGAACACTAGCGCCCAATCATGATATTATCATAAGTATAAGTACAATATAATATGCATAAGAACGGGCGTGTTCATTAGGGCATAGAGGGGAGATGTCCAAATCTCTGGACAGATCTCAAGAGTACGCCGAAGCTACCCCAATGCACACCGCCGTCAAGAGAGTTCAATAGTATATCGTTCGCCATCGGACCAAAGTAAAGATGGGTCAAGAAATAGGATGATAAGAAGTAAATAGATGATGTAGCGTAGTAGATGATGACACCGACACCCCGACAAGTCATGTTGTTACCCACTTGCTAAGACTCGACCAATTGTGACCGTCTAGTGTGTGCGACTCAGTTATAGACTAGACTCTACATGCAGTCTCAGTTCACTATAACCGTTGGCTCTGATACCAATCTGTCACACCCTCAAATTCCACATGCGGGGTTTTACCGCGAGGCGCGTGACACACCAGGATCTCAGTCAACGATCACAATAAACATACAACAAACATGCATTCAAGATTATATTTAAAACCAAAAATATAATGCTTTGAGCTGTAAACCAGCAGCGGAAGCATTCTTGTTTACAACCAAAAGACATATCATTGTTTACAAAGACATTGTTTAATATTGTTCCCAAAATAATAGACGCCGTGCATGACCTCGTGCGCCTAGTCCGACAACCGCTACCTTAGCGACCTGAGAAAACATGCCAAAAATGTCAACATATAATGCTGGTGAGTTCACAGGTTTTCTTTTATAAAGTGTTGTCACAAGTTTTACAAAGATCATTCCGTTAATACTATGTCATGAGAACGTTAGCTAGACGTTAAGTGTTTTTACTACTACGGTTGGGAACCCATTACTAAACGTTTCCAAAAGTTGATACCAGCCCAGAATGACTGGGCTACCGATGCCTCGGTAACCCGATAGGTAGAGACAATATGCACCCGCCCGCCCCGCCGTCGAGTGGGGTTTGTGAGGCCCAATAGATCTATCCACATTTCCCTCGTTGTGCGTGCCAGCACATTCATGGTTTCCCCTGGGACTTTCCATAAAAGCCGTATAGTAACATAAAGTGCCCATAGTATAACATGACCTTTAAATAGTTCGTACAAAGCATGTTTCTCCCCAAAAGCAAAACAGTAAACGTGGGGCTGTGAAACTCACCTTGGTTCGCGTTACTTGAAAATAGTTAAATGATTATGTTATGATAGTCCCAAATAGCGGCGACCTATCATAAGATGTGTATAAGTATTGGACTAATAACCCGCAGGCTAACTAGTCCCCGTATGTCCAGACCGTGACCATAAACGTTTGAAAACACCTTTAACCGTTAGACCGACCGTGCCAGACAAGACCCCGACATCCCATTGGTGACCCGACATCCCACGTGTTAGATAAATGCAAGGCATCATGCAACATATGCAATTAAACACTTAGCACGCGCAACAATTCACCTAGTCTAGCATAATGTCCAATTAACGCATAAACAGGTCCGAACACGTCTTACCAAGTCATTGGGTGTATCCCGGGGTTCCTAACATGTTCCTAGGTGTCAAATCGTGTTCCGGGATGTCAAAACGCGTTCACGACAGCTAGTACATGCGATTAGGAAGGGTACACGCGAGTAGGCAATAGCCTACAGGCGATTAGGGGACCTAATCGCATGAAGTATGGGCGATTAGGGTCCTAATCGCCCCCAATGTCTGCACAATCGCGTATAGCTCAGGCGATTAGGATGCCTAATCGCCTGCAGCTGCTGTACAACGAGTTTTCGCGCGTTAAACCCTCCAAATCAGATCCGAAACATGCAACAACACCCAATATCAAACCTAAATCATTTACCAACCCATTACAAGCAAAAACCCCAACATATCACTGGTCTAGCATGTTCTATGCAATTATTTCCTAAAATGGCAAAGTACTAGGTTTCTTCTACCAACCTTATCTTTCCTTAAATGGAAATAATCAGATTTCAAGCTCTACAACATGTAACTCATAACATCTCTGATCTAACATCTTCCTATTGTGAATTCTAACAACATTGCATCAACAATCACACCACAATCGTCCTAAATCTTCAAGAACATACAAATGGGTCAAAATATGCATTTTCTTCAAAACACCATAATAATGGCTAAGATTCTAAGACAACCTTCCTAATGGCCTCCACATAACAGAAGTACACTCTTATCTTAGAAACATTCATGTTAAAATCACCAATAAGACCAACATTTGCATATAAACTTCACATAAGACAAGCATTAAGGTGTAAACTTGGTTTAAGACTCTTTTGAAAGGTTTTTAAAGACACATTTGGTAAAACAAGGTCTGGAACTTTAGGGGAACTCAAAATAACAACTTTACAAAGGTTAGGGATGAAGAACACACCTTGGATTTTGCTAAAGAAAGTGTGTAAGCTTGGGGATGGTGATTTTTGTAGCAAAATGAGTTCCAGAGGTGTTCTAAGGTGTGTGGGCGACTTGGGAGCTGCTAGGGTTGTTCTAGAGGTGTTTGGGGAGTTAAGGGTTCTATTTATAGGTGTTTTGACCCGAGCCCTGCAGTACACGCGATTAGGGGCCCAGATCAGGCGAGTAGGGGCCTAATCGCCTATAAGCTCACGCGATTAGCCACCTACTCGCGAGTAGGGGGCCCTAATCGCTACTATTCATGCGATTGGCCCTCCTACTCGCCCCATTCCCTTGTACTCGTGCACTGTTCATGCGATTAGGAGTCCCCCCAGGCT
Source organism: Ambrosia x helenae (assembly GCA_030844895.1). NCBI lineage: Eukaryota > Viridiplantae > Streptophyta > Magnoliopsida > Asterales > Asteraceae > Ambrosia > Ambrosia x helenae. The sequence goes on from JAUTDX010000208.1 coordinate 6,248, forward strand.
CCTAATCGCCTATAAGGTCTGGAAATGGGTTTTTGGCGCGTTAAACACTATTTTAACATATTTAAACACGTATTCACATACCGATAAGTCACATAATGATTCCAAACATATAATGCATGCTATCCAACACGTTTACATCCGTTCACCAATTCCCGGGACTCGAGACTCGTGTGTGCGTTAGACCCGCGATTCCACGAATCGCCGATCCTTGTACTCATAGTTATGGACCGACTCCCGATGACCCCGCGGATCATCATAACGACTCCCGATAATTCCCCCGAATCATCGTACCGACTCGACTGACCTCGTTAAAGACGTAATATGCATGACTCGCTAAGGTAGACTTACTAGTTTAGTCAACGTTACTAACCTGAGTTTGCCGGGTGTCACATAATTGGGTGGGATAGTAAATATGTTAGCATAATAAGTGACTAGATGTGCGAATGAGTAGTTTTTAGTAAAAGATATTTGGTTTGCACAAGGTCGAAAATTTTATTAGAAAAACTTTTAGAAGGCGACTAAAATTAACGAGAAATTTGGACTATTGGAAAATAGTTTTTTGGTGATATAAATAGTATTTATTTAGTTTGAAGCCCAATATATTAGTCAAGAAAATATATGAAAGTTAGAGACAAATATTGTTTTAAATGTGATGTGCTATGTATGGTCTAAAAATAATAAAGTAAACTAGACACCTAGTAATATAAAACAGACTCAACTAAACTAGACCACACACAGGCAAGTGTACCTATCAATGCAGTACAGACTAAGTAAGTCCGAGTATCGAACCCACAGGACACTAATAGAAAACAAAACTAGACTCAACTAAGACTTAAAATAAATGACTTTTAAATTGGTTTTTGTTTCGTAAATAATTAATTAAAATAAAACAAATAAAGTAAATAAGATAAATAGACAGCACGGATAAATGAGGAAAATATCAGGATAGGAAGGCAACTACCTAGGCCAAGAATCCTACATGCAAACTCACAACTCTCGGTAATGAAAAACTGAATGGATACCAGATTCTAAAAATAACTTAAGAAACCTTAAGACGTGCTAGATCTCCTCCCGGTCTCACCAACACACCCCAAAGAATCTTAAAGAATAAAACACTGGCTATCTAGCTCGATCACCTCCCGGTCTCACCTCACTAAGAATGTAAAGGTACTCTAATGACTCGATCACCTCCCGGTCTCTCTAATCACAATACACCCGAAGATGTAAAGGAGTAATTTAATTGGGTTAACTATGACTTGGAATTGCAAGAAACTTAAGACAACTAGGATGGGATCACCTCCCGGTCTCACCCAAAACCTAACACCTAAAGCTCTAGACAACCCAACATTCCATCACCTCCGGTCTCAAGAATGGAAGAATACAAAAGTCCTCTAAATTCTCTTATCAAGTTCCTATGGCTTTCGGTACCAAAACCATAAACTAAGCTACAAGCACTAAGCAGGTAACCCTAATAAACATCCAAACATGAAAGACATTCACTAAGACGTTTATGGAACTCTCAATAATAATAAATTAGACTTAAGTATGCACACACATCAAAATAAACACCAACTAAATTTTTACCAAAACATTAACCATTCAAAATAATCCATAAACCGAAAGCTATAAAATTAACATGTAGTCATCATTGCTGGCCTAGATAGTGGTTCAAGATTTAGCTATTCATAATAATGAAAAACAATAAAAACAAAGGTTCAAAAATATTCAAAATCATGGTCTCAATATTCATAACACAAAGTAAATAAATATAAAAACTAGACTTTTAGTGATCGAACCCGAGCCTTCAATCTTGAACCCGAGCCTTGCTGGCCTTCAATTAATCTCTCAAAACAATTAAGAGCTGCTGCTTCTGTTCGTGCGATGTCCTCCTCTAGCCGCTGTGAGATGTCCTTCGATGATATATATTCTATCCCCTGGCGGCTCCTTCTCTTTAATAATAAGAATGTCCACCGCCTAACAAATGTGTTGTCCAAGTTTGTTGGAGCCCAAATGTTTGTTAATTGGGCTGTGACCCTATGCCACGTTTTTTTGTTTTGTTTTCTTTCTTTTTTTATTATTATTAGATATTATTATTACTACTATTATAAATGTGCTCCACACTTGCTTGACTCGGGTGTTCTTGGCTCGACCAAAGTTTCTCATCTACGCTTCAACGTCTATGAGCACCGGCTCTCAAGTGTTGGTGTCTTGATTAAAATTCATTCGTTTTGCGCTCATTATCTACGAACACCTATAAAATAATTGAATAAATAAATACATAATAAAAACGACACAAAACGACTAAAAACATGACCAAATAATATACAAAATACATAGAAAAAGAGATGTGTTTTGCAACACATCAAAATGCATCAATGTTTATAGGGGTTAAGGCCTGTGGTCACGGACTTAGAACGAGATATTTGATAATGATAAGATTGCTGATTAAGAAACGAAAGGCAACAGGAAAGAAACGAAATTGATGGAGATTACAAGTACGGATTATTCATGGCAAGGGATAGTGTTGCATAGTAGAAAGTGTGGTTTAAAACAAGGTTATAATATGCATAAAAGATAAATAATGCAAGCTTAATTAGACTAGTAAACTATAACATAAACGGTATCGCAAAAGATAAATAACGTAAGTGTTTGTTAAAAATTTTAACTCGACACCCAAAACTTCTCATGGCATGAATAACTCTACTTTTGGTAGTATGACAGGACATTTATGTATAGGATGTACCGGCGGCGTATCCACCATGCCGTTATCATACCTCATCCGTGTTGTTATTCAAGTCATGATAGGTTACACACACTGGGATTTGTTATGTTGAATTAGTTTGGAAGAGCCTTAGCTTTCCTTTGTCAACCATTAACCATAACACAAGTCCATCAAATATTAAATTATTGGTGAATTTGTGGTATCATTACAACTAACCTTCTAGTGCATAAAAACAATAGAAGATGAACCACCTTTGAGGCTTCATTTTGGGGTCCTACTCATATTTATTTGCGATAGCAAACAAGAGCAATGTCCTAGAGATTTCTCCATAGATTTACCAACCACTGCAAACTAAACTCCCTAATGTATTAGAAATTAAATTTATGATGGATGAAGTTTATGAGCTTAGACACATTTATTTTTTTCATACCTAACCCAGAGGTTGTATCAATCAGAGCATGAGCTTCGGTATTTTTTTCAACTTAGCCTCAAGGGAGTTTCGATCAGAGGCTTCAGTTTTTTTTTTTTTTTTTTTTTTTGTCTAGCTCAATTGATGGACATGTGGATTTTTTTTTGCGGGCGCCACTTTTCACCGGATTTATTCTCATAAAAAGGATCAAGTGTGCCATTTAATTAATAATACATATGGGCTTTCAACCTATAGTGGTACCTCTAATTACTATCAGCGGTTTCAGTTCTACCGTTTCTCCTAAGATGAGAACCCACAAGATATAATGATTATTAAGGTATATTAAAACAATCATGCGACCTTTCAAAGCTAGCTGGGCCTACCGACACATCTTAAGCAAACACGCTTTCAATCTATTTATATTCTCATATATATAATATTTTGAAAACCAAAAATCCCAATTTTACTATCATTTTCCATATAAAATGCACAAAAAATCAGGGACATTTTTCAATTTTTTTTCAATTTTTTTTGGATTTTTAAAATTTTATGACTCAAACTACCTAAAAATAAAACGAAGTTTCCATCCCCACACTTGAACGACACATTGTCCTCAATGTGAGAGTAGAAGAAAATAAAGTAGAAATAAAAAAATACAACAAAAAGGAACAGACTCCCCTGGATATAAGCGATGTAGCTGCAAGCGATCTGAAGCTGTCCTTCTAAACCAGGCCGTATAGCATTTCATTCGCGACCTTTGACTCAAACCTGACAAATAAAAACTAAAAGGAAAATACAAAAACAAATGGTTGCCTTAAATAATTGTTGGGTCGTCCCCACCCGAATGGAGATTGAGTACGGGTGGCTAGATCCAAACCTGCAATAAAATATATTAGACAAACCAATGACTCAAAAATAAAGACTCTCTCCATCATCCCCACACTTGAAGGGAAGATATCCCCAAAGTGGGTTAAGAGAACACTGACTCAAAAATAAAATAAAAGACTCTAAAAAAAAAAATTACAGACTCAACCGACTCAATATACAAAAATGCAGGAAACGTACTTGGAAGGCAAGACGGTGGAAAGTGGTGGGTGATGGTAAAAGATGTGATGAAATGATGGTGAATGGTGGTGGAAGAAAATAGGGTGGAATTTTTTTTTTCTACTTAACTCGCGCAACGTGAAGGACACTGGTGATCTCAACGCGCGTCGCGAGCGAATAAAATATAACTTTCCGGGGTAATTACTATTCGTGTATAGCGAACAGGTCAGCCCAGGCTCCTCACATTACACGAAGAACCTTTTTTCGCAGAAAGTTAATCAAATTTATTGTTTAGAAAAAGAAAAAAAAATATTCTTTTATTACCCAAACCTCCACAAAAAATCCCAATCATATAAATATATAAATAAATACCTGGGATTCGCTCATGATGTGAGCTGTCCTTGCCAAACGAACACAAAAACCTACAAAACAAAACAAACACAAACCGAAAACAAAGAAAAAAAAGATCTAGAACTCTACAAACTCTACAACTCGGAAGCATCCGAGTGTGCCTATGCATCAATCACTCTAGCATCGGGTGGCTTCTCCTTGCAATACGAACCACCCCAGAAATCATACACCTTCAAGACTTCTTCCTTTCTTTCGGGTTCTTTCCTATTCCTATACCTACCCGGTAAATTCATCCACCAATTCACAACACTTACTGTCTCTTTCTCCTTCCCTTTTCTTCTCCTACTCTCAATCTCCTTAGGGATTAATTTCTCCAACTCATGATCCAGATGATCATCTATAGCCTGTAACTCATCTAAAAAATCTCCTCTCATCCTAGGCTTAATCCCAAACTCAACCTGCTCCTCCCCCACACTTATGCTCATCTTACCCTCACCCATGTCTACCACAGCTCTACAAGTAGCCAAGAAAGGACGACCTAAAATCAATGGCACGGCATCATCCTCAGGCATATCTAACACTACGAAATCCACAGGAAACACGAACTTGTCCACCTTAACTAAAAGATTCTCAATAATACCACGAGGGAATTTGGTGGACTTGTCCGCCAGCTGGATGTACATGCGGGTGGGCTTAAGTTCTCCTAGGTCTAGTTGCTTAAAAATGGAGTATGGCATTAAATTAACACTAGCACCTAGGTCAGCAAGAGCATTCTTAATGGACAAGTCACCTATGGAACATGGAATGATAAAACTACCAGGATCATCCATCTTAACTGGCAGCTTATTCTGCAAGACTGCAGAACACTCCTCACTCAAACTAACCTGTGAAAGTTCCTCAAGCTTTTTCTTATTAGCCATGATGTTCTTGAGGAACTTAACATATTTAGGCATGCTCTGGAGGATTTCTATGAAGGGTAGGTTCACCTTAAGTTGCTTAATAAGTTCAATAAATTTATCATATTGGTGATCTATCTTATTCTGCAACAACCTACCTGGATAAGGAGCAGTGGGCTTATACACTCTAGTGGGCTCTACCTGCCTCTCACTCTTTCTATCCACCACCACTCTCTCAGAAGGACCCTCACTGCTAGACACAGGACTGGATGTAGCTACCCTAGAAGGTGTCCTAGCAGGTGTCTCTAACTCTATCTCCTCATCTACCGGTTCCTCTTTATCCTCAACCGGTATCTCTACTCTCTCAGTCGCACCCCTACCACTACGAGTGCTCACAGCCATCACTGTACCCTTAGGGTTCTCCTCAGTGTTACTAGGGAAAGTACCTGGTGACCTAACAGAGAGTTTCTGTGAAATATCTCCTATTTTTCTCTCTAGGTCTAACAAAGTATTCTGCTGGTTCCTAAGCATTAGGTCATGCTCCTCAAGTTTCTGAGTGATTTGCTGGTCTTTTGCAACCAACTGAGTGAGCATCTGACTCTGACTAGCTATCATCTCCTCTATCCTCTTCAAACTAGAACCTGAACTATCACCTATGTCTCCTCTATCAGACCTCCACCCAGAATTAGATTGGTTCCTCCACCCCGAGTTATAATTATTACCATTTCCCCGGTTAGAACTACCCAAATAATCTACATGCTCACGGTTTCCTACTGGGCAGTCTATGGTGTCGTGTCCACCCCTACAAATCTCACACTTGCGTGCACTCATCTTAAGCTCTTTAACCTCTCTCGCTAAAGCCTCTATAGCAGCAGCCATACTAGTCTCAGGAGTGACCTGATGAACACCTCTAGTAGTGGAGGAGGTAGTCCTAGTAACTGGGATGGAATCCCCGTGGGCTGGGGTCTGCTGTTCAGCTAGAGCAAAACTCTCAAACATGTCCTTACACTCATCGGGGTCCTTTTTATCCATAATGTGTCCCCCAGCAGCAGTGTTAAACATCTGCCGCGTAGCATAAGTAAGGCCATTGTAGAATTTCTCTACAAGGGCCCAATCAGAAAGTCCATGCTGGGGACACTTGTTCAACAAAGTGTTGAACCTCTCCCAGGCCAAGTGGTATGGCTCGTCTGGATCCATTCGGAACGAGTGGATCTGGTCCCTAATGCGAGCGGCCTTAGAAGGAGGATAATATTTTTTCAGAAACTTGGTTTTCAAGTCTTCCCAGGTAGTGATGGAATCCTGGGGAAGAGTATCCAACCAAGTGGCAGCACGCCCAGACAGAGAAAATGGAAAAACTCTAAGATAGATCGTGTCTGGGGTGACACCTGTTAGACCAAAGGTGTCACAAATGCGCACAAAACGGGACAGATGGCCTGGAGCATCCTCATCATCCAGGCCATTGAACTGGGCGGTATGGGCGATGGTGTTGATAACGTGTGAGGGGATCTGCCAAGTGTGGTTATTGGGCATGGCAGTCCGAGTAATGGGAGTTCTCACTCCCGTGGCTCCCTCACAGGCCATCTGGTGAACAGTACGTCTAGGTGGTGGTGGTTGAGTGTCGCCCATGATAGTAGCAGGAAGAGAAAAACGTACCTTTTTGGTTCGGTTGATAGCACGACGTAGTTCCCTCCGAATGTCAGCAATTTCTCGCTCGGGCTTTGGTATGATCGGCTCAGATGGTCCCTGCGAACGAGTACGTGGCATAAAACTGCAAGACAGATAAAAAAAAACGCGTAAAGAAGAACAAAAATAAATGAAATATAAACAACAAATAATAAAAATAAAATAAAATAAAATAATTAAAAAAACGCAAAAAGAAAATAAAAACCTAAGACTCTCTAGACACGCTAAAAAAACAAAAAGAATCAAATAAGACCAATTAATCTGTGAAGTCCTAATCAAAGCTAATTTCGCAATCGCCAAGTGTCCCCGGCAACGGCGCCAAAAACTTGATGTGCTATGTATGGTCTAAAAATAATAAACTAAACTAGACACCTAGCAATATAAAACAGACTCAACTAAACTAGACCACACGACAGGCAAGTGTACCTATCAATGCAGTACAGACTAAGTAAGTCCGAGTATCGAACCCACAGGACACTAATAGAAAACAAAACTAGACTCAACTAAGACTTAAAATAAATGACTTTTAAATTGGTTTTTGGTTTTCGTAAATAATTAATTAAAATAAAACAAATAAAGTAAATAAGATAAATAGACAGCACGGATAAATGAGGAAAATATCAGGATAGGAAGGCAACTACCTAGGCCAAGAATCCTACATGCAAACTCACAACTCTCGGTAATGAAAAACTGAATGGATACCAGATTCTAAAAATAACTTAAGAAACCTTAAGACGTGCTAGATCTCATCCCGGTCTCACCAACACACCCCAAAGAATCTTAAAGAATAAAACACTGGCTATTTAGCTCGGATCACCTCCCGGTCTCACCTCACTAAGAATGTAAAGGTACTCTAATGACTCGATCACCTCCAGGTCTCTCTAATCACAATACACCCGAAGATGTAAAGGAGTAATTTAATTGGGTTAACTATGACTTGGAATTGCAAGAAACTTAAGACAACTAGGATGGGATCACCTCCCGGTCTCACCCAAAACCTAACACCTAAAGCTCTAGACAACCCAACATTCCATCACCTCCCGGTCTCAAGAATGGAAGAATACAAAAGTCCTCTAAATTCTCTTATCAAGTTCCTATGGCTTTCGGTACCAAAACCATAAACTAAGCTACAAGCACTAAGCAGGTAACCCTAATAAACATCCAAACATGGAAGACATTCACTAAGACGTTTATGGAACTCTCAAAAATAATAAATTAGACTTAAGTATGCACACACATCAAAATAAACACCAACTAAATTTTTACCAAAACATTAACCATTCAAAATAATCCATAAACCGAAAGCTATAAAATTAACATGTAGTCATCATTGCTGGCCTAGATAGTGGTTCAAGATTTAGCTATTCATAATAATGAAAAACAATAAAAACAAAGGTTCAAAAATATTCAAAATCATGGTCTCAATATTCATAACACAAAGTAAATAAATATAAAAACTAGACTTTTAGTGATCGAACCCGAGCCTTCAATCTTGAACCCGAGCCTTGCTGGCCTTCAATTAATCTCTCAAAACAATTAAGAGCTGCTGCTTCTGTTCGTGCGATGTCCTCCTCTAGCCGCTGTGAGATGTCCTTCGATGATATATATTCTATCCCCTGGCGGCTCCTTCTCTTTAATAATAAGAATGTCCACCGCCTAACAAATGTGTTGTCCAAGTTTGTTGGAGCCCAAATGTTTGTTAATTGGGCTGTGACCCTATGCCACGTTTTTTTGTTTTGTTTTCTTTCTTTTTTTATTATTATTAGATATTATTATTACTACTATTATAAATGTGCTCCACACTTGCTTGACTCGGGTGTTCTTGGCTCGACCAAAGTTTCTAATCTACGCTTCAACGTCTATGAGCACCGGCTCTCAAGTGTTGGTGTCTTGATTAAAATTCATTCGTTTTGCGCTCATTATCTACGAACACCTATAAAATAATTGAATAAATAAATACATAATAAAAACGACACAAAACGACTAAAAACATGACCAAATAATATACAAAATACATAGAAAAAGAGATGTGTTTTGCAACACATCAAAATGCATCAATGTTTATAAGGGTTAAGGCCTATGGTCACGGGAGTTAGAACGAGATATTTGATAATGATAAGATTGCTGATTAAGAAACGAAAGGCAACAGGAAAGAAACGAAATTGATGGAGATTACAAGTACGGATTATTCATGGCAAGGGATAGTGTTGCATAGTAGAAAGTGTGGTTTAAAACAAGGTTATAATATGCATAAAAGATAAATAATGCAAGCTTAATTAGACTAGTAAACTATAACATAAACGGTATCGCAAAAGATAAATAACGTAAGTGTTTGTTAAAAATTTTTAACTCGACACCCAAAACTTCTCATGGCATGAATAACTCTACTTTTGGTAGTATGACATGACATTTATGTATAGGATGTACCGGCGGCGTATCCACCATGCCGTTATCATACCTCATCCGTGTTGTTATTCAAGTCATGATAGGTTACACACACTGGGATTTGTTATGTTGAATTAGTTTGGAAGAGCCTTAGCTTTCCTTTGTCAACCATTAACCATAACACAAGTCCATCAAATATTAAATTATTGGTGAATTTGGTTGGTATCATTACAACTAAACTTCTAGTGCATAAAAACAATAGAAGATGAACCACCTTTGAGGCTTCATTTTGGTGTCCTACTCATATTTATTTGCGATAGCAAACAAGAGCAATGTCCTAGAGGTTTCTCCAAGGGGTTAGAAGAAGATGAGAAATGAAGAAAGTGGAAGAAAAGTGAAGATTAAGGCTTTTCATCTCACAAATTTTGTGCATAAGTTTTTTGCTTGAAAAGCTTGAAGATTAGAGAGATTTGGGATGGAAAAGGGTTAGGAAGTGAAGGAGAAAGGGTATTTATAGTTGGGGTAATGTGGTTAGGTATTAAATGGAGTTATTAGGGTAGTTAGGAGAAGATTAGTTGGGATATATATCTCAAAAGAAAAAAAAATAAAATAATAATAAAAACAAACAGCAATTTTATTGTATTTTGCTGTTGTTGGTTTGAAACTTAAATCATGTTTTTCATTTCTCATTTCTCATTTTTCATTTTTTTTAATTGAAAGTATTAAGATCCTAACTAAACATTTATGTTTTATTTAAAAAAAATATATAAATATATTAAGATCTTAACTAAATGAGTTTCTTGTTATAATGTCTAAATTGAATAGGATAATTTATATCGACGACTCGTCAAGAATTGGTATGAGTAACATAAAAGAAGCGAATAAAGGCGAACTTGGAATTTGTTAAGTATGGAATCTAAAATATATGAAAAGTAAAAATCACGCGATGTTACATTGGTGGTGTTGTGCTTGGTGGCCGAAAAAGAAAAGAAAGAAAAGGAAGAGGAAGGTGGTGATGGGATGGTGTTGATGTGGTGGTGGTTATTTTGGGTTAGAATGTTTTATGAATCCATGTGTTGATTAATTGTTCTACCATTTTTCGTTAAGCACAAAATCAAGAAAAGATTGTTTATTAAATAAGAGACAAAATGCATGTAAAACATTTATTAAATGTGTTCTTCTCATGCTATCATTTCATCCTCATGCACACTCATGTGCATGTATATCTATATCTATATCTATATCTATATACTTATACTACTATATAGTGGGTTCTGGATGGGTAAGATTGTCATTTCATATTCATTTAAATGGGTAAAAATGCAATTTCATTTAGTTATCAAGACAAATTTAATACAAGTATTAACTCAACTTGTTTAACCTATTAAAAGTAATTAATAATGGTATTAAAAACATTGAAGCATTTGAAAAGTTTAACATTATGACATAAAAGATCTTAGAGAATTCATAATAGAAGATGACATCAAGAAACATTGTTATGAAATTACACAAATATTACTTGAAACTATAAGTCAATTTTATACTTTCTTTAAAATTTATGCTACTACTTTGCTGAAAAATCTATATCTATATAAATATATCTCCTATGGTTATCTCTATGATTTGCCTATAAAACAAGTCTTAATGCTAAATGTAGAACATCTGTTTCACGCATCCACTCTCCCAACAAAGATGCGCTTGTGTAAATTCTTTAAGATGCCATCATATCGTTATAGATCCAGATCCATGATTCCAAGCATTAATGATAGTGTTCTTAATTTCATTCATGGTATTAGTAAATCCATACCTTAGAAACCAATGGTTCTTGGAATACATTTTTGTATGTTCCTTTTACTCATGCTGGCCCCATAAAAAAAAACTTCCAATCAAACCCTAATATGTTCTAATTTATGTATGTTGCTCATCTTTCATTCTACGATCGTCATGTCACCGGTGATTATGGATAACTATTTCTAATTAAATTTTGATTTGTGGGTTTATACATGAGTCTTTGATTGAATGAATCAAGAGTGTTTGATTAATGTTAGTTTGTCATTGTGGTGCGGCAGTCCAATTTCATCAAAATGCGCCATAATATCTTCGAAGCCCTTTTATTGTTTACGTTGTTGTGCATTTTCAGCTCTCTAACTTACCAGGAACCGTTAATTTTCCTTGACATTCCTAAGTTTAGGTCTACATGAGCACTATTACAAGTCCTTTTATTTAGGTCAACTGACTGAGCACAATTGGATGCATATGTATTAGAGTCTACCCCTATTTAATTTCATGGTTTGGTTATCACTTTATGAAATGTCGTAAGTCGAACACATCTTGTAGTCAATGATTAGTCTAATGTCATTAGTAAAAAAAAAAAACTTACCCCGTAACGATATTATTTTAGACATTATTGTTTTGTTTTTGCATTTGATCTATGGAGCATACATAAAGTAACACATGAGGTGATCATACATGCAGTATGCACAACAGGAAGCCAATTCTACATGCTTTTGTTGCATGGGCATTGCTAAATGCCCCTCACACCCCTCATCATATGAATTCTTTTAAAACTTGCATCACCACCACCATTCCCATCCTATCTACTGTGTGTAGTGTTTGTAATTTTACAATTAATGATGGGAAGACGACATTCGTGTTGTGATAATCATATAACAAGAAAGGCCTGTGGACAGTTGAAGAAGATGTAACTAAACATATCAATTACATATATGCTAATTGTATATAGTCAACCATCGTGCAGCCCCGCCGCAACGCGCGGGTTCCTGCTAGTATATATATATATATATATATATATATATATATGTATGTAAGTTAGGAAATCTTTATTTTTGAAAACATGGTCACAAGTTCTAATAGTTTTATCATCACGCATCTAAATAAATGAGTATATACACATGTGTTTAGAAAAAATAAATATAATTGATTATAATTGTTTAAACTTGTGTCACTAATGCTCGTTGATACGGGTGGAATTTTACTTATTCGGGCCTTGCTAGGCTTTCTCGGGGGACTTGTGCGTATAAAATAATATCCAATATATGTATTAAATTAAACGTTGACTAGAGAGTGTACGAATTTTGATCTGATAAATTGACGGGTGTCACAACGGTCGCCGCCACCACCACCACCACTCACCACCGGCGCCACCCGACATGCCTGGTTCTGTCGCTGGATTCGTCACCGGGGGAAGGGCCATCAAACAACAATCAACATCGTCTCTCTCTCTCTCCTTCCCTCCATCCCTCTCCCTCTCTCTGCATCTCCCCTTCTTTCAATTGAAAAGAAATCCTCCATGTCTGAAGGAAAATTGTAGAAAGAAAGTGAGACGCGTGGCCCAATAAACACACTACACTCTGCTGACAAGCACTTCTCATTTTGCTTGAATATTAAAAAAAAAGGTAATAAAGAAAGGAAAAACCCTAACGTATCAAACTAAGGTGTGTTTGTTTTTTTTTACCGAAAGCACTTCTTGACCCCTTTTGTCTACGCCGCGCAGACCACGCAAAGACGTTTTGGTTTGCAGAGTGATTGTTTTTGGAAGACATTTCATTAAAAAGTGTCTGCGTGTCCTGTGATACCCCACAATTTAAAGTTCTCACTTTAACTAAGCTCTAGTTACATTCCTTGCATTCTACTTAACTAGGGTTAGCTAGATAGGTCACACGTTGCACAGTTATATGTTAATAACTACATGAAGTGGTAATTCGGGGAATTACCAGACTGTATACATGAGTAGTGAACCTCGGACGTTGGTGAGCGGTGAAATTAAATAATTGTGAATTAATTGATTGAGATTGATTGCAATTACGTGCTTCTATGAAACTCTGTGAAACTATGTGCAAACTGTATGCGATTACGTGAACTTAAACCGAAAGCGTTAATAAAAATCATAATGGGTGGACCATTAGGATGATTGGGGTATTAACACCTAGGGTTACACTTATTATGGTCCAAAAGAGCGAAAACATCGAAGAAAACACACAGTACGACGAAGCAGGCCACCCAGAGCGGGCGGGGGAGGAGTGAGCGGCCGCTCACTCACTCCGAGCGGCCGCGCGCGGGTGTCTGTTGAACTTAAACCGACTTAATGCACTATTTAAGCAATCTTAAGCCTCTTGTATCCCCTAAACTCAACCCTAATCGCCCCCTACTGCCTAGTTACGAAAATATTAACCCCAAACACCTGCTAAGGCTCAAGAACATCGATCGGGAAGCTTGGAGAGCATTCGGTTGATAGTTTTGAAGTGCTTGCGGTATAACATTCAATCTCTTGTGTTTTAATCTTATTTAATATGTTATTAAAACATCATAACTTAGTTTGTCCAGGTCTGAAACGTATTCATAAAGATTAAAACTTGAGGTTTATAAAGATTGAATGGGTTAAACATAATCTTATGTGATTAGTAATTGATAGGTTGCATGTTTATGATGTTTTAGATCTTTAGGGTTTATGGTTTTGCATGTATTATGATAGGTTCTGATCATGTTAGGTCCTATGAATGTTTTATGATGGGTTTTGATTATCGTTGATTGATTATATGCATACGTGAGTAGTTTAAATAAGAGTTTATGCATGACTAAATCTGGAGAGAATGTTTGGATCGACTTGTAGGGTCTGTTACGTAACTTAAACATGTTGGTTTTGATGATTTCTTTGCATGTTTGTATTATTATACATGGTCTTAGATTTTCAAAATGGGCAAAATCGTCTGATTTGGACGTCGTTTGATAAGTTTTTGGAATTTTCTTTGATTAAAGGTAATATCAGTTTTTCGGATTAATAAACTGGGTCAACTTTAAACACTCATAACTCGAGTTTTACAAAGAATTAAGTTATGAAATTTGGACAGTAGGTCAACATTGAAATAACGTGGCTTTTCCAAGTGGATTCATCCCGTTTGGATGAATACACGATTTTTGGGAAATTTTCTACTAATCTGATCTGTTGTGTGTATTTTCTGAACATAGCTGTGTTGCGTGATTTTTCATAATGTTTGTGCAAGGTTTTATCACAAACTAAAAATATAGATTTGTGCATTAGACCCCCTGGAATATTTAGTAAAATTATGGGAGTCTAAGTCACAGGATAAGTATTTTTAATAAATTAGTTTTCATGGTGCATAATTTGTCCTAAAAACGCAGATTGTGTAATGTGTGTTTATGTGACTATTTGGAGTCTTATGTGGTATGTATTTGATATGAACTTGAATGGACACTTATATGAGATGCATATGAAGTGTAAAACTGATGATAACCAACATATTCACCAACGGGTCCGTAGGGTTTACTTATGCATGTAGAATCGTTAGGTGTCACTTACACGGTTTTGAACTTTTAAGCGTCTTGGACAACGGGTTATATGGTGTAATGATATTACACATATACTCACTTAGTGACACATGTAATAGGGAGTCGGTAGCACACCCTACTTTGGAAGTTTGGATTTACTTGCTTGCATACTAAGGTGAGTTTCACTACTTTTTCTCAAAAGCATGCGTCTCGGGTTGGAGACAACTTACTTAACTTTTTCTACTCTGGTTCAGGACTACTCAAGAAATGACTCCTTGTGTGGGTCCAACAATGAGTCCTTGTGTGGGTCCAACAGTGACTCCTTGTGTGGGTCTGACAACGACTCTTTAGGAGGGCCCGACATAATTCCTAGTGTGGATCACGCTTTTATTAGTTTAAAACTTTCACGGTCCTTTGTGAACTAAACACACTCTATCACTGATAGTCCTTACATATTATTGGGTTAATCGCTGGAGGAGAACGGGGTATTAGTTGATAGCGCTATTAGGTTGTGCAGCAACCTCATGCTTGCGGTGCTAGGAGCACGGGCATGAACTTCTGACCACATATGTTATGCTAGTGTTGATAGACACTAGTACTAAGGCAGTTTAACGTATGTTAACACATTACTAAAGGTTCCCAATAATCACATGTTTAGTTACAATGAGTGGGCTAGCTACCCCTGACACGCTTAAACTGATGACACTTAAACATTTGGGTTTTTGACTACTTTATACTTGTTATCCAAACTGTGAACTCACCGACTTTATGTTGACACACGTTAGCATGCTTTTGCAGGTAATTAGGTATGGAGCACGAGTAGGGCATGCATCATGTAGTGTCATGGGAATATGAACACTTAAACTACTTTTGAATATTTAACTATTTACGTTTGGTTTTGGGCGCGGTGTTTTGCGCATGTTACTACTTAACTGTTTTACTATTTCACTTCCACTATTATTTAATTGGTTTGGTTAAACTTTTAAACATGGTTTTACAATAACGAACTAAATGGTTTGGGCATTTAGAGTCGTTCATGTGACTTATGGCTATGGGATCCTGGTTTGTCATGCGCCTCGCGGTATAAACCCCGCAGTGGAAATTTGAGGGTGTGACATGTCCTCTTTTTGCTGCAAACTTGGATCAAGATCTTCTAACCTCTTTTCCTTTTTTGAACATAACGTCCAGACCATTTTTGTTCTTCTTCTCTTCATCTACAAACCCTAGCTTTGTTCTCCTCCCTCCTCTCCCCTCCGCCGCCTCAACCCTTTTCCCCACCCCTGCTACCGCTCCTACCTCCTCCTATTTCCTCCTGTCGGTCCTCCCTCCTCCTCCTTCCTCCCCGTTGATCCTCCCTCTCCCTGCCCTCCACTTCCGCCTCCCTCCTCTCTGTCATCCCCGTTGCTCCTCCCTCCTTCCCTGTTTTCCCCGCTGCTCCTCCCTCCTCCCATGCCCGCGGTCGCCGCTCCTCTCTCCTCCATACCCTCCGCCACTTCTCATCCCTCCTCCCTGTCCTTAGGTATGGATTTTTATTTTTATTTTACATTAGTTTTTTTTTGTTCTGGATATTTTTTATTATTACATTAGAGTTCAAATGAAATATGATTTTTTACATTTAATTTGTTTTTTACATTATTTTTTTTTGTTGTGAATATGTTTTGTTTATTACAAGTTTGTTTGTTTGTTGATTAATATGCGGATTTAATGATTAATATTGCTTGTTTGTTTGTTGATTAATATGTGGATTTGATGATTAATATTACTTAATCATGAGCGAATTCATGCTTGTTTTTTTGTTGAAGGATATGTGAATTTGATGATTAATATTACTTGTTTGTTGTATAACTATTATTTGTATTTCAATGTTGAAAAAATATTTTAAGTTTAAAAATTAATTTATTTCAGCAGATGTCTGCAAATTGTAGAGGTTTAGTTCATCTCTTTTTCTGCAGACGTCTGCAAAATGTGATCCACAGACTGCATACATTTTGTCAAAAAAACAAACAAAACCTAAATAACAAAGTCTACAAAGTTCCTAACTAATATAGTTTCAAATTCTAAACATAATAAATAGTTTTGAATGATTTGATCACAACATGACTCCAATTCTATGGTTGTATGGTGTGGAATGGAGAGCCCCTAGATGCTCTATTCCGTCACCTTAGCGTCACATAGGCACCACATCAAAAGGATGCTTTATTCCCCCTTCTAATAACTACCAATAAATAGAATAAAGTGTCATCAATTATTGCCCGATCATATATATATATATATATATATATATATATATATATATATATATTATTTTGTATTTAAATCTAACATTGATACATAAAAATAGTTGACACTAAAAAAACATAACATTAAAAAATTACATAACATTAAAAAAAGTACATGAAATTAAAATATTAAAAAATACACAAATATTAAAGACCAGAAAATTGTTGTTCAAAGCGGTGTCTCGTAATTATCCAAACTGCAGTGTTTGGATAGTTATCGTTGTGCACAACACGGTAATTGTAATAGGCCTCCTAAATCGCCTCATCCCCGTTTAGACCCCCTCGCGGTTCAACTCACTTCTAAAAACCTATCAAATATTCTACACTTTGTTTGAAGGGTGATAACTTTCCTGTTATGGCATCTCTGTTAAGATAGTTGTTACACGTTTGTTGACGGAATCTAGTCATATCCATGTTCCAAAACACTGCGACATCGTCATGTCCATTTTGCTCGAGTGTGGTAACACCCAAGAATATTTCTTCCTCCACGGTCCAACATTGGTTTGGGTTTGACGTTTGAAGATTAGATAAAATAAAAACGTAAATAGAATGTAAATGTGGAGTTGACTGAGTTAAAAAATGGAGTGTGTGTGAATGAATATGTATAAAGAGAAAGTATACGATATAAAGTTTCTTAGCGTAAGAAGCCACCATAATACGCCACCTGTCCACTCTGGTTAGGTTTAATTAACCTAATTTTGGTTTATCACAGGTTTATCACATGGGTAAATTCGTCTATATACACTATCATTCAATTCCTTCAATCACGTTATAATTAACCTGTTAATTAATACGATTTCAAAAATTAAGTTCGATTTAAATCATGTTCGATTCAAATCATGATCGTCAACATCTAATCAATCTGTTATTCATCAAACCAAATCTTAATTTTCGTTTTTAGTGCTCAGTTTAGCGAACAGTAAGTTTAATTGAAATTATATGTGTGTTTATTATAAGTTTATTATTGTTTTTGATCGGGTTTTATAAGTTTCAGGTTTGATTCAAACAATCAAGGTTGCAGGTTTTTACAGACGAACAGAGGTTGAAGAAGATATGAATGAATGCGTCTGAAGAATCAAATGAGTGCGTCTGAAGTTTTTACATGAGTGCGTCTGAAGTTTTACACAAGTGCGTTTGTTTTAAAATGATCTACTGTTTGTTTTTACATAATTGTTTTTGAATTCTTATTCACATGCATTTTACAGTTCAATTATTGGAAGAAAACAAAAGAATAGTAACTCTCGTGAATCATTATTTTGTCACCTTATTATTATTTTTGTTTATATATTGGCTGTTGTTTGTATACTATTTCTCAACCCACAATTCAATCACAAATTTTCTTTTTTCAGTGATGGCTTCTTCATCTTCATTATCAAAATCTAAAATGATCAAAAGGATGCAAGAGCAAATTGCCAAAGATTATGCTATCGAGGGTCGCTTGGCGGATAACCTTAACAGGATAAATGATGGCATGAGTAAGAGAGATGAGATTTCCAAGCTTTTAATTCGTATGCCCGATTTGAGTCTTCATGAACTTATTGTTATGTTCATGATTGATGCAAAGAAAGGTGATATTAATCTTGTTGAACAACTAACAAAATGCATAGCTCTTTTGAGGTGTTCTATTCAATTTAAAATTCAGCTCTTAAAGTCTATGTAATATCAAGATCATGATTCACTTATTATGTAATTGTTTTTGTAGTTTTATATTACCTGTTGTATGATATGTGTTTTTAGTAAGTGCGCTTGAATTAATAAAAACAACTGAACAAGTGCGTTTGATTAAAAATCATAGTAATGTATTTCATTTTTGTTAGCGCGTCCAAGTATAAATTAAGCTGAAGATTAGTGCGTCTAAACATAAATTTATACTAGATCAGTGTTAATTACAAATCCCAAAATAAAATAATAAAAATCAAAATCAGTATCTAAGATGTTTAAAAAAGCATTCAAAACAAATGTTTATATGGCATCCACCCTTTTCTCTAATTTTGCCATCGCATTTTGTAACATCTTTTTCCTTGCTTTTTCTGGCCTTTTTGAAAACTTCCATGCCTCTTCAATTATTTCATCCCTGAGCAGGTTGTAAGGTGAGAGTATCATCTTTGCGACCTACTTGCACCGCAATGCATCCAACTGTCTTTGCTGATACTCCGATTCACTTGCAAATCCACAGGTCCAAAATGCATACCATTTGAAGGTTTCGAGGTGTCGCATAGCGAATATGCCACAGTCTACTATGTTTTTATTAGTCCTCCATGTCATTTCTCTTCTTATAATCTTATCTGTTACAAGTTTCTCAATTGCGGGTGTTGCAGGACATGTCTTCTTCCACAACCGGTACAAAGTGTGTCTCTACAAAACATTTTTTAACAAACTCATTATGTTATTATCATAATTTCCCAGGTATATAATTTTCTATAATCATAAAGTAAAACATACCAATATACCGGGAACGCCTTTATATCTCTATGCTTGGTCATCCCCATATGTAGAGTTGTCAAGCAAGTCTGATGCCCCATTCTTCACATTAAAAGCTAAGACATAGAAATGCCTATCCATCCACACCGGTTGCAGAATCATGTCGAATTCGTATAATGATTTTGCCTTGATCTTTCGAAAGATATCATGCAGATTGCTAAGGTAAACCCTTTCTCTTTCTTCCCATTGAATTTCTTCCTTATAGTAGTCTGTAGGCTAAAAAAAAGAAAAAAAACAGTGAAAAACAATAAGTGCGTCTAAATATATACATTAATGCGTCTGAATTTTTCAAATATTAACAAACATTATAAGAGTGCGTCTGAATGTTAATATACATGTATACACACACACACACACACATATATATATATTAGTGCGTTTAAGTTCAAAGTTTTTGCATACCATCATGTTGCTACAGAGAAATAGCCTTCGTATAGATCCATCCTTCTTTTTCTTTAAATTTTCCTTCTCTTCATAGTTGAGGATATCTATCCATACATCTATAGCATTGGTGCACAGCCATAGCCTAGGGTGTAAACTTTCAAAGATCACTTTCATGATCTCATTTCCACCTTGATCCGCATAACATATTTTCTAAAATTACAATTTTTTTAAAATGAAATTAGTAATAATTTATAAACAAAATTAAGAAACACACTTACGTTTTTTTCTCGAATTGGTGCAAACATATATTGTGTTATTCTGGCTTCATTTTCTGTTAATTTCTCAACAGTGCTCACCTGTTTCACTGTGTATGGTGACCTCAGAGCCCATGAAGGGTTTTTTTCCCTAGCTGGCTTGTCATAACCAACCGGTGCTTTCCCTTTACCTTTTTTGTGCTTTTTCTGCTTCTTTTTCATAACAAACAGTGCTCACTTCCTTTTCTGGTGTTTTTTCTTTCTCAGCATGCTTCTCTTGGGGTGTTGCTTGTCCATCTTCAGCTTCATGCACAGTTGGTTCTATTGTTTGAAGTTGAATAAATGATGCGTCAGTTACCCTCTGTGATTCTAATGAAATAACAACATCATGCAGCTTTTCTGTGTTCTCTGTCTCCAAATCTTTATCAGCTTCTTTGTTCGCTTCCTCATTCACATCTCTTACCCTATACACCCCTGGTTCAACTGTTTCCAGTGCTGCAATAGCTGTATCAGTTATTTCGTCTTCTTCATTTACAGTTTCCAGATTTGTATCACCAGCCAGATCATCCATTACCAAGTCATCCCCATCCTTATTCACATCAACATTTTCCATCTCCTTTTGAATTGCTTCATACTTTTTTATGTTTCTCTCCATGGTTTTTATCCAAACCTGTTTCAAATAAAAAACAAACATTAATGCGTCTGAAATAACATTAGTGCGTTTGTAAAATGCTTAGTGCGTCTGTATCTTTAACATTAGTGCGTCTGAAATGTAAATTGTTGATCAGTTTACACTGAACAGAATATCATGAGTGCGTCTGTAAATTATCATTAGTGCGTCTGAAATCATGGTCAGTTTTTTTACCAATATACAAAACAGAAATAAATTAGTGCGTCTATAAATTAATATTTAGTGCGTTTAAATATATACCTTCTTGGCTTTCATTGCTGACTCATACTCTTCTTTTCTAATCCCCTGTCTATAACTCAGATCTGGTTGAGTGTTGCAGTACTCAAACATTTGTTGAGTTTGTGTACTCATTTCATAATTTCTCCAATCTTCAATGTCATCAGCATCATCAATTTGGACTCGTCTCAGTGGACTTGGTCCCATATTGAGGTTGTAATCATCATTATCCAAAGATGTTGTCGTTTTATCACCATCTTTTTCACCTTGCATTTCAATCAAGGTTTCCAGGATATTACTAACTAGATTTTCATTTTCTTCAGTATCTTCATTATCGTCATCGTCTTCTTCGTCATCATTCTCATTCTCTTCTTCATCACCCTTATCAGCATCACCATCACCATCATCATCTCTATCATCATCTTCAATGTCAGTCAACGGCCCGTTGTTATCTAGATGATTTTCCATCTCTGCAAGTGAACCACTAGTGATGTAAGTAATTGCCGGTATGCTGACTTGTATTTCAGAAGGATGTCTCTTGTTGTATTCATGTGTGTAGATAACCTGTTTATTTTTCGAAAGAGGTTAATTGTGTTAGTAAACATTAATGCGTATAAATCAAAGGTAAGTGCGTCCAAAATAAATTAAAGATAATATTAGTGCTTTTGAAGACTTACACTCAGCATTACAATTGGACCATTATATTGGTCTTCTTTCCATCCTGCCTTTGTTCTTCTTAGACATTCGATCAGGTAAGAGCACCAATCCAAATTTGGAATTTCAGACTCATCATCCATGCCATGCAGAAAGCTTTGATTTATTGTTGTTGACTTTGTGATCTCCCCGAAAACTGTGTTCCATAACACCAGAAAATTTAATTTAAACAATCTTCCACCTTTTGGTTGTTGTCTAACAACTGGTATTACCATCACAACACTCACTTTCTTTTTCTCAAATTGACTCTTAAACTCATCAATTGTACTGTCCAAACATTTCCTTGCCCTATTTTTCTCAAGAACCTATTTCTTCCCCATTGGTATCCCAAAAGCTTCATGCACCAATTCAGGTGTGATCTTAATTTTCCAATTTCCTGCATTTAGTTCGTTCCTTCCCTCGTCATAGTTGACTAGCAACCATGATTGAAAAGCCAAAATATGTTAACTATTGATTCCACAAATAAACAGTCCTTACAACATACTCTTCCCAAAAGACTGCTGATACAACTGCTGATACAAAGGACTGCTAGAGAACAACTGATAGAGAACAACTGCTGACCAAAGGTCTGATGAAGAAACAACTGCTGATCAAGTTCTGAAGACTAAAGGTCTGTTGGAGTCAACAGCACTTTGACTCCAACAGATGTTGCAAGACCATCAGAGTTTTCCCTTAGCAGTAGTTTATCTTACAGTGTTTTGTAATGTAACAGTGGATTGTATAGGGCAGATGTTTTATGTTGTTATTCTGTTAGAGGTCACTATCTTAGGTGACGTCAGCACATGTCACCAGTGGTTTAGGTTTGTCTATAAATAGAACAGTGCTTGTAATGTTCTATTAGATCACACACAAACATTCTCTCAGACAAACAATCACTGTGTGATCAGGCTGAGGGGGAGTATTTGTACTGATTGTAATCTTTCAATAAATGAAAGCATTTGATCATTGATAACTATTATTCCCATTGTTTTGATTATAGTTTATTATTCCGCTGCACTTTCCATATATACTTACATCATTCATTTCTCATCTTATTCTAAATACATCAAAACAATCAAACTCAGATCCTAACAATTGGTATCAGAGCTTGGTCAATTAAATTCGATCTAACAAATCAATTTAATATAAATAGATCAGCTCACAATTATTGATATCGTTTGTCTGTTGGATTGAAAACAGAGTAATAGTTTAATTTCGATTCAACCGTTTTTAAACAGACTTTGTTTTTGAAAAAATCAGAGAATGGCTTCAATCAATCACGATCCACATAATACTGTCACGAACAACAAGCCACCGATGCTTGTCAGATCTGAATACAATATCTGGCAACGTCGGATGAGCCATGTTCTAGCTCAACAGAACACTGGGTGTTGGAAGTCGGTTATCTTCGGACCACATGTTCCGATGGTGCCGAGTACTGAAGATCCCAAGGTTCAGGAGCCAAAGAAACTTGAAAACTACTCCGACCAGGATTTTCAGAAAATTGAGTTAGATGCTAAGGCCTTCAGTATTGTGGCCATGGCTCTACCCAATGATATATATGCTGGGCTGTTACACTGTAACAGTGCAAAGGAGTTGTGGGATGCACTGAAAGAACAATTTGGTGGGACTGAAGAGGTTATTGAAAACAATCGTGAAATACTTAACCAACAATATGAAACATTCAGTCATGTCAAGGGAGAGTCATTAACTCAACAATTTGAGAGGTTTAAATGTCTCATTAGTGAACTAAAATTGGTTGGTCTTACTTACCCTCATTCAACCCTGAACCATAGGTTTTTAAGATCATTACCAGACAAATGGGACACTATTGCTATTGTTATGAGAAACTCAATTGGATTTAAGGACCTATCACTGACCCAGCTTCATGGTAAGCTCTTGACCTATGAGAGAGAGCTTAACCAGAAAAAGAAGCTCCAAGACTCTGGAAAAGTGTCTGATGATTATGTATTTGGGAATACAGCACTTTTGGGTCATGATGAGGTGCCTGGAAATACTAAGGATCAGAGTTATGATCATTTCATTGACATAACTTCAGGTTTTAACTCAGGTTTTAACTCTGATTCTTATTCACCAAACTATGCTTTCACAGCAAGTGGTGGTGATATCCAAGCATCTGATAACATATCCTTTGAGTATGATGACCTGAAATACTCTGACCCTGATGATTTGGAAGAAATGGACATTATGCACCAATTGGCCCTTCTCAGTGTAAGAACTAACAATTTTTACAAGAAAACTGGGAGAAGGTTTCCAGGGTTAACTGGCAGATCAAAGGTTGGGTTGGATAAATTAAAGATAAAGTGTTATAAATGTCATAGACTTGGTCATGTTGCTAGGGAATGTAGGAGTCAACATGGTACACCTATTATCACCTATCCAAATCAAAGACCTCAGACCAACACTTATCAAAACTCCTACCATGCCCCTGGACCAAATGTGCAAAACACTGCTCATTTGCACAGTCCTCAAACACTGTTCCTGTCCAGTATGTCCAAACCACTGTTCCTCAGATCCACTATGTACAAACACCTGTTGCTCAAGCACCTGTGCAAACGACTGTTGCTCCATCCCCTGCTCCTGCAGAGACCAGTCAACAGAGCTTCTTTACACAAGGCTTTGTTGATTGGAGCAGTCTACCAGATGAGTTAACTGATAACAAAATATCTGAGTTGTAAAAGTGAGCTTGAGTCCACCCAAGTTGAATGTGAGAAATGGGTGGAATCATGTAGAGGATTTGAGATGCTACTCAACAAATAAACCAAAAGTCATGTGAAGTTTGGTTTTGGTTTTGAAACCACTGCTCCAGCTTTTGAAAACACTGACAAAAGGGATCAAAAGTCTGTTGAGATAGTACCAACAAACTTGCAGGGTCAAGAGATTAAAATCACTGAACCAAATGGTAAGAAAATTGTTTTTGAAAAACCAGAAGGTTCCTCATCATTCACTGAACTTGAAAAGTATGAATTTAAACCTACTTGGTCTGATGAGTGTGGTACTCTTGAGAATTTTAAACCTGTTGATTTTAAAACACCTGAAGGAAAGACAGCTCCTCAGGCAAAAATCATTCCCTTGAAAAACCTTCCAGCAGATGCTCAAACATCTGCTGAAAAGAAGGCTGAAAAAGGGAAGAAGAAAGAAAAGACTGTCCACTTGTTCTGTGATTTCTGTGAAAAGAAGAATCATGTCACTAAAAACTGTTTTCTTCTAAAAGCATATGACATTAACAAAGGAACAAGTGTATGTGATTCCAAAGCCACATGTTCAATATGTGGGAAAAAGAATCACAAAACCAAAGAGTGCTTGTATCTTAAAAATTTTGATGTGAAAATACAAGAGTACAAAGCTAAAACTCTTGCAAATCCTGGGGTAAGTACTTCAAAAGGAAAGCCCAAACAGACCTTCACTCCTGTCCAAACATCTGTTACTAAAAGTCTTGAAACATCTACTCCTAGGGATGTCCAAGTAACAGATGCTCCACCCACAAGCAAGTACCCAAGAGGATATGGACAACCACCATGTCATAGTCTGTCACATGTTTATGAGGAGCCAAAAAGACCCTCTAAACCAAGAGTGAACAGAAATCCCTATGGGTATTATCATCTGTCTGGAAGTGATCAAACAAGTGTTGCCCCAAGTGTTGACATTCAAGCACTGGCAAATGGTCAGTAGCAGTTGTTGAACTTGATTCAAAAATTAGTTCAAACCACTGATCATCTTCCAAAGCTTGAGTCTGAAAAGTCTGAGGACCCATCCAAAGCCAACTTGGCTTTGGACACTCACCAAAACTAATCCATTACTGCTGTGCAGGGAGCTTCTGCTTGTTTAGATAGTCTTTGGTATGTAGATAGTGGAGGCTCCGGCACATGACAGGATGTAAAGCCCTTCTTCTGGACTTCTTAGCTCATGGAGGGGGGTGATATATCCTTTGGTAATGATTTAAAAGGTAAGGTGTTGGGGTCAGGGACTGTACAAGCTGGGAAACTCAAGTTTGAAAATGTCAATCTTATTGATAATCTCAAGTTTAATCTTCCGAGTGTTTCATAAATGAGTGACAAACGTTATGGCTCATTCTTCACAAAGAAAACTTGCAAGATTATTGGGCCAGAAGTGGTGAAAAAGATTGATACCATCATTGCTGAGAGCAAAGCACAACTTGTTGCTCATAGAAGTGGCAATGTGTATGTTGTTGATATGTTAAAGGACAATCCTATGGCAAATGTCTGTTTGTTTTCTGCTGCCTCCACAAAGGAGACAGAATTGTGGCATAGGAGACTAGGTCATACCAACCTTAACACTATCAATACACTCTCTAAACAAAGTCTTGTCAGAGGTTTACCATCAAAAGAATTCAAATGTGATGAGCATTGTGTTTCATGTTTAAAAGGGAAACAACATAAAAGCTCTTACAAATCCATTGATGAGTCCAAAACCAGTCAATGTCTACAATTGTTGCACATGGACTTGTGTGGCCCTGTTAAAATCATGAGTCTAAGAAAAAAAAGATTTTGTCTTGTCATAGTTGATGATTTTTCTAGGTTTACATGGACTTACTTTTTACATTCTAAGGATGAAACTGCAGGTATATTGAAGGACTTTGTCACCAAAGTTGAAAAACAATATGACTTGCCAGTAAAAGTCTTCAGGAGTGACAATGGAACAGAGTTTAAAAATAAGGAGTTGGATGATTTCTGTGTGTCAAAAGGGATTGTGAGTCAGTACAGCATCCCAAGAACACCAGAGCAAAATGGGGTGGTTGAAAGGAAAAATAGAACTCTTATAGAAGCTGCAAGAACCATGATAGCAGATTCTGGTTTGCCATTGTCCTTCTGGGCAGAAGCTGTAAACACTGCTTGCTATGTTCAAAACAGAGTTTTGATCAACCCTAGACATCAAAAAACTGCTTATGAGATTTTGTTCAAAATCAAACCATTAATTTCATTTTTCAAAATCTTTGGCTGCCCATGTTTCATTTTAAATCTCAAAGATTCCATTTCAAAGTTTGCAGCCAAAGTAGATTGTGGTTATTTTCTGGGATATTCTTCTACTGCCAAGGCTTATAAAGTGTTTAACACAAAGACCAAGACAATAGAAGAAACTCTGAATGTAAAGTTCAATGAACTTTCATCTCTAAAAATCCCAGCAAATCCTGCTGAACTATTTGATTTAGATAAATTCAAATTTGAAGATATCACTGTTAAAACTAACATTGCAGGTATTCCACAGTCTCCACAACAAGATTACAGAACAGATGTTGTGATCCCCAGTCACTATAAAATCTATTCTGCATCAGAGGGAGCAGCTGTTCAAAACAATTGTCAAAACTCTGCCACAGCTGAGTCAACCACTGTTGGCCAGTCTTACCCTCAAATCACTGCTTCACCTCTCACAACCACTGAACCATCATCTGTTGACAAAAGTCAATCATCTGTTGACAAAAGTCAGTCCAATTTTACACCACTTGGACCCATTCCCCCACTTCCATTCCAAACATCTGATGGCACTACAGAAGTGCAAACAGATGTTACATCAACAGAGTCACCAAACCTCTGTCCTTCACCTCAAAATGCCATCATACCATATCAGGGAGATCTTATCTACCTAAGAGCTCATCCACCAGACCAGATCATTGGCAACATCAGAGAGGGTGTGCTCACAAGAAGCCAATCCTCCAATATCTGTCTTTTTGCAGGGTTCCTATCTTTCACACAAACTGTCAAGTACCAAGAGGCACTGAAAGACAACAGTTGGGTAGAAGCTATGCAAGAAGAGCTCCTTCAGTTCAAAAGACAACAAGTATGGGAACTTGTACCACTGCCTAAGGATGTTTGTCTAATAGGTACAAAGTGGGTCTTCAAAAACAAAACTGATGAAAGGGGTATTGTTGTCAAGAATAAAGCCAGGCTTGTGGTTCAAGGCTTCAGACAAGAAGAAGGAATAGACTATGATGAAACCTTTGCTCCTGTAGCAAGGTTAGAAGCCATCTGACTTTTTCTAGCCTTTGCTGTCAACCACAACATCAAGGTGTATCAGATGGATATCAAATGTGCCTTTCTTTATGGCAAAATTCAGGAGGAAGTCTATGTATGTCAACCACCTGGTTTTGAAGACACGTTCCATCCTGATCATGTCTACAAGCTCAATAAAGCCTTGTATGGACTCAAACAAGCACCAAGGGCCTGGTATGAAACTCTTTCCACTTTTCTCTTATCCATTGGCTTCACAAGAGGTAAAATTGATAAAACCTTATTTTTAAAATGGAAAGGGAAAGACTTAATGATTGTTCAAATATATGTGGATGACATCATTTTTGGATCCACATGTAACAAAATGTGTGAAGAGTTCAGGAAACTCATGACAGCAGAGTTTGAAATGAGTGCCATGGGTGAACTTCAGTGTTTCCTTGGTCTCCAAGTGAAACAACTGCAAAATGGCACATTCATCCATCAAAATAAATATGTAAAGAATTTGCTAACTAGATTTGAGATGAATGACTGTAAGCCATGTAGTACACCCATGAGTACAGTCAAGCTACTCACTATTGATGACAAGGATGAACTGGTTGATCAAACACATTATAGATGCATGATTGGGTCTTTATTCTACTTAACTGCATCTAGGCCAGACATTATGTTTGCCACTTGTGTCTGTGCAAGATCCCAGGCTTCACTTAGAAAGTCAAACCTTATTGCTGTGAAAAGGATATTCAGATACCTAAAAGGTGCTCCCACACTTGGTATCTGGTACCCTGCTAATGGAAACATTGAGCTTTCAGGTTATTCAGATAGTGATTTTGCTGGCTGTCACACCACAAGAAAATCCACATCAGGAGGGTGCCAATTTCTAGGGAATGCCTTAGTATCTTGGCAAAGCAAAAAGCAGGCAGCTGTTTCCACCTCAACAGCTAAGGCTGAATACATTGCTGCTGCAAGCTGTACAGCCCAACTCATGTGGCTTCAAAATCAATTGCTGGATTTTGGGATAACTGCATTACAGACTCCACTCATGTTGGATAGTCAAGCTGCTGAAAATATCATCAAAAATCCAGTCTCTCACTCCACTACCAAACACATTGACATCAGACATCATTTTGTCAAAGATAGCTATGAAAAAGGTTTGATTTCTCTGCACCATGTTCCAACAGAGGATCAGTTGGCAGATGTGTTGACAAAAGCTTTAGACACATCTACCTTTACAAATCTGATTTCTAGAATTGGCATGTTAAACATGGATTAAACAACAAAATGTTTTAAATAAAAGCATTAAAATGTTTTTAGAAAATCAAAATTCATCCTTCAAAATAGCTTTTTGGTTGAAAAATCTGTTTCAAACTTCTGTTCAGATAAAACAACCACTGTTTCATTCATTTTATCCACTGTTGGTTGAAAAATCTGTTTCAAACCTCTTATCAGATATCCATATATATATATATATTTATATATAATTACAAAAAAAAACTGCTGTTTGCATCAGCTGTTTGCCAAAAACAGCTGTTCCCCACCAGATGTTTTAACCATCAGTTGTTTGCCACGTCTGCTCTTACAAGCAGAGCTTTGGCCACATCAGCGGTTTCACCAGAGCCTATAAAAACCCTGTTTTATCACAACAGTCGTTACACTGTTTCATTGTATTCAAAATACTGAAACCGCCTTCTTCATTCTCAAACCCTCAATCAAATTTCATTCATTCTCAACTTCGGAATCCATTACAATGGATCTTCAAGCTAAAGCCACCCACAATTACCTTCCATATCTGGTTAAAACAGATGAAAATACTCCATTTCATTCCACCATCGACATCATTCTAAAATCCAAATACCTGACAATCTTAACCGCTGACGCCCCCATCTATCTTGATACTCTCCAAGAATTCTGGTTGAATGCTGAGTTCTTGCTTCAAGACAAGAATCCTACTTCCATTATCTCAAAAATTGGTGAAACAAGTATAGTCATTACCCCTCAACTGATATCCACAACCTTCTCACTTAATGACCTGTTAGGTAAAGACTCTTTCCCTAAAACAGAGCTTCACACAGAGTTTCAGGAAAGGGGGTATGATGCTCAGATGACTGGGTCAACACTTTTCAAAAAGTTTTTCCCACCAGTCATGAAATTTTTCTTCCATACCCTCCTTCTCTGTGTCTCCGCTAAGTCCACCTCCTTTAATGAAATCCCATTGAGGATTCAGTACTTGGGCTATGCTATGTTGTCAGATTCTGACTTCAATCTATCCCAAGGACTGTTTATGGATTTAGTGTCAAATGTGAAAGCCATAAAGTTTGGGTCAAACAATGCTTTTCTAATTTACCCAAGAATCTTAAGTGTAATCCTTCAAAAGGTTTTACCAGAAAAAGTTTTCAAAAAGGGTGAGTCTATGCAAATGAAGAGTCTAACTGATGAAACTTTTACTAGAATGCTGGGTGCAAACACCCAAGAAAAAGCATCAAAAGTGTCAAAGGTTTCAAAAACACAAATAAAGAGGACTAAGACAACAACTGTTGTCCAAACCTCTGTTGTTGAGCCCACTGCTCCTGGTGATCATGGCACTACATCCAGTGCTGTGAAACCCACACCAGCCATTTCCAAAAGGAAATGTCCATCCACAAAAACCACCACTCCACCTCACAAGAGACTTCTGGAAGATGAGATACCAGAAGATAACTCTGTTGCAAAACAAAAGCAACTAGAAACCACTGTTGTTACTTCCTCACAACAGCTGGAAATATCTCAACCTGACCAAACTCCTCATGCATCCTCCCAAAAGGATCATGTTGTAAGCCAAAGGGAACCACATCATGATACATTTGAGTCACTTGGCCAAATGTCCACAAGCCCCTCTCCCATGGCTAATTCTCTTTTTACTCCTCCACCCTCACCATCACATGTTCAACAGACCATGCAACCTCTGTTTGAGGCTATTGACAAAACTCAGGAAATCCCAGTTCCTCTCTTTCACCTGTCAATGAGAGTATACCTCCACAAGTGACCGGGACTGAGGAAATTCAATCAGCCATCCCACAAACAGATGAGGAGGTTACACCCCTAGAGTTCAATGCAACTCTAGGTGAGTTTTCAAGTGGAGCAACCACTACTGATGTAGAGACCATTGTCTCACACCAGGACAGTGGTTACATAGCTAAGACTCCCTTGAAGGCAACAACTGATGAGGCCACTATAGTGTCCCCAAAATCAGTTGGAAGTCCCCAGAACCAAGACAAAGGGGCATCTGGTTCTCATCCTTTGGATTTACCTCCTAGGACTGAATCAGTTAAAACTACCACTGGTAGGAATTCAGATGATCCTATTAACTTAGGTGATGGATTAAAATACCAAGAATTGACGGCTAGAGTTCAAACCATTGAAACCTCTGTTGCTGATATCAAATCTGATGTCAAGCTAATATTGGAATCCTTGGCTACTCTTTCCAAGAGTCAACCATCCACATCTGATATTGCTAGTGAGCTATGGAAATCTGTTTCCCCCATCATCATAGCTCACAGAAAACTAGCAGATCAGAATCATGATACCTACATGGCTGAGATCAAGAACATGGTAGATGCAAGGTACAAAGATACTCATGCATACATTCAAGCCATCAGAGACCATCTGCTGAAGACCACTGGCTCTGCCCCTACCACCATTCTCAGGGATGCAGATGATGATGCATTCACAGCTGATGATGCCAAAAAGGGAGAGAGTGGCAGAGATAGGTTGCCAAAGCTAGATCCCTTTAGTTGTCCACCTTCTCAAAAAGGTAAATCAAAGTCTGCCAACATACCAGGGTCTACTCAAACAGCACCACAACAGCAACAACCAACTCAAACTACACCACAACAACCAACTCAAACTGCACCACAACAACAACAAACCAACAAAGATAAAGCAGTAGACAACTCTGCAAATAAAGAAGCTGAAAAGGCTGCTGAAGACAAACAAAAGAGGGCTGACACTTTGGAAGCCAAAGCAGAATTGTTGGTACAACTAAAAAGGGAACAACAGCAGGAAGTTGAAGATGTGGGATCCTCAAAAAGGAAGAAGATGCCTGCTAAACATGTCAGACAACCACCATCTAAACTAAAAACCACTGCTGCTAAAACCTCTGTTGATAAAGCCACTGCTGACAAAACCACTGCTGCCACCCAAACCACTGATAAAACGACAACATCTGAACCTACAATCACATCACCACCCAAATCCCAAACATCTGCTGGTCCTACTAAGGTGCCAACAGATGTTAACACAACCACTGCTTCCACACCACCATCACCAAAAATCTTGTACAAAAGGAAGAGGAAATCAACCTTTGTTGTACAGGATGAAAACATATATACATCACCACACACCACCTCAACCACACAATCAACACCTATATCAGCCATTCCACTCTCATCATTTTCACCACACACATCACAACTCAGATCCCATAGACCACCACCAACCATTACACCATTGGCTGTTCAGTATCCCCTTGAACTTGATCTACTCAAGGGGGAAATGCAATCCTTCTATAATACTGAACAACCATCTGATAGATCCTTCCCTTCTCTTCCACATTTCCCTGTTCCCTTAAACATGGACACATATCTAAAATATAAGGCTGAACAGGCTGATGCAATCATAAAAGAGAAATGCAAAGGGAAGGATGACAGGACTGCTCAGGGCATCCATTCAGCAGAACTTAGCAAATTGAG
Source organism: Ambrosia x helenae (assembly GCA_030844895.1). Classification (NCBI taxonomy): domain Eukaryota; kingdom Viridiplantae; phylum Streptophyta; class Magnoliopsida; order Asterales; family Asteraceae; genus Ambrosia; species Ambrosia x helenae. Next base: position 38,754 of record JAUTDX010000208.1, read on the forward strand.
AAGGATTGAAGATTTTGCTAAGACTCTGAGCAATTCCATGTCTGCCATGCCTCTCAGTAGTGACATGGAAAAGGAGGTCAGGGAATCCCTTCTAGAACAGATCTTGGCAACCATGCCTTACAAAGCAAACAAGAAACAGTTTGCAGGCTGGACCACTTATGCACTAAGGGAAGAACTCTTAAGAATAGAAGAGTTGGCCAAGAATCCCCAAGCTAAAGTCTCTACCCCTGATTTTGGTAAAGGCAGAGATCCAGCCAGAGCCTTGAAGTTCAAGAGGATGAGACAAGAAATAGTGGTTGCTGACTATGGGGAGATGAGGTCTGTTGCAAGATGGTTTGAGCTAAGGCTGGTTGAAACATACACGAGACTTGAAGAAAATAGGAAGAAAGATCCCAGCCTACCTAGAAAACCTGTCTACACTGATGAACCACTGATGAAGAGACCTCAACAGGCTTTTACTCTTGACAGCTTACTTGACACTTCTGATCTATCAGTTGCTGCTAGAAGACAATTCAAGAAACAGAAAGAAATGTCTGAAGAAGATCAGAAGAAGTTTGCTGACACTTTCATTAAAGAGGGCCTCTTCAATCAAGTGCATTTTTTCTCAGATCCCACAACTGACAAGCTCAGAGAACTCATTGGGAGACCTCCATCACCAAACTCATCTAGAATAAAGGTGCATCTCAGCAAATCCACTGACTCGGAAATTCTAAAATGGAAAGTCAATAAAGACAACCATGAATTGACTCTGCTTAGGTCAGATGGAAAAGTTCAAAAGATAAGCATGGATGATGCATATAGCCTGTGTGCAAATGATCTCCAAACACTGCTGAATCTTGAGCTTGAAAGAGATGTAGAAGACCTATTTGCCTTGGACTTTGAACTTCAATTCAAAGGACAAATCAGAGAAAGTCTGATGAGAAATAAAGATCAAGAATAAAGCTTAGTTTTGGCATCATCTGTTCTAGGGGGAGATTGTTGGGTCTGCTGACCTGGAGAAGAACAAATGATTGAAAAGCCAAAATATGTTAACTATTGATTCCACAAATAAACAGTCCTTACAACATACTCTTCCCAAAAGACTGATGACCCTAACAACTGTTCCATCCAAACAACTGTTGATACAACTGCTGATACAAAGGACTGCTAGAGAACAACTGATAGAGAACAACTGCTGACCAAAGGTCTGATGAAGAAACAACTGCTGATCAAGTTCTGAAGACTAAAGGTCTGTTGGAGTCAACAGCACTTTGACTCCAACAGATGTTGCAAGACCATCAGAGTTTTCCCTTAGCAGTAGTTTATCTTACAATGTTTTGTAATGTAACAGTAGATTGTATAGGGCAGATGTTTTATGTTGTTATTCTGTTAGAGGTCACTATCTTAGGTGACGTCAGCACATGTCACCAGTGGTTTAGGTTTGTCTATAAATAGAACAATGCTTGTACTGTTCTATTAGATCACACACAAACATTCTCTCAGACAAACAATCACTGTGTGATCAGGCTGAGGGGGAGTATTTGTACTGATTGTAATCTTTCAATAAATGAAAGCATTTGATCATTGATAACTATTATTCCCATTGTTTTGATTATAGTTTATTATTCCGCTGCACTTTCCATATATACTTACATCATTCATTTCTCATCTTATTCTAAATACATCAAAACAATCAAACTCAGATCCTAACATCATAGTTGACTAGCAACCAGTAACCCAAGCTTGTTGATATGTGTTCAATTTTAATGTCCAACACAGAACCGAACCCCATCTTTCTAACTTCTTCTTTTTGTTCATCCGTTTAGTCCTGGATGCTATCAATAAACTCAGAAGGAGAGCATCTTATTTTTAACTTCTTCCCCATGTATTGCTGTTGGGCTATATTTAAGTAGGTTTACGCTTGTCTTTATTAAGCCTATTTGTGTTAGTTGGGCTTAGTTTAGTTAATGGACTTGGGTTAGGCCATGTGGGCCAAGGCTTTAGTGGACCCTATATAATGTTTTGTTTGATTCATTGTTAGGGTTAGACATTCATAAGACTTTCATAATCCTTTCATTTGTAATTCTCTGGCCACCACCTTGTACCAGACAATCCTAGAGATTGTGTGCAAGGTGAAGCAGCAATATAATCATATTCATCGTTTTTTAATCTTTGTTCTTCACATTCAATCTTGTTTTCCGCACTCGATTGTTTGTTTGATACCCGGTAGAGAAGATCTTGGACTTACAATTGGTATCAGAGCCTAAGAAGTCTTTCGAAGGCTCGGTTTGGTATCATTCGAAGATCAAAAGAGGACGTTTTATTGCTGCGTTTTTGTCGAGTTTACAGGTTTAATTCGCTATCTCTTTCAATAATTTTATTTTACTAATCAGTTTTGTGTTTTAGATTTTTGGCAGTTTTGTTTTTGTTTAAATTCTGAAGAACAGGAAGAATAGTTGTGAAAAGTGGTTCTTTGATTTTGTTTTGATGGTTTTTAATTGTGTTGGAGAGATTTTCGGCAGTTAGTTTGGAAAGGAAAATATTTTCAAATATCAAAGTCAACAATCTTATTTGGAAAGAAAAAGTCTTCTAAAAATAAAGAAAATTTTAAACTCTCAAAATCCTTGGTGGTCCCCACAACAACAGCACATCGGAACAGTTCAACAAGCTAAAAACACATTTTTCGAGAAACACCTATCTCAGTCGGAAACCCAACTCGAACACACTTGAATAGGTCGAACTCAGATCTGCTACTCGAACTCCGCCTTCAGGTCGAACTCAAATCTACTGCTCGAACTCCACCTTCAGGTCGAACTCACCATCTTCTTTGAACTCAGCTACACCCACTCGAACTCAAGGTTGAACTCGTACGTCGAACTCACCCCAGGTTGAACTCAAGGTCGAACTCAGGCAGTTGGTCGAACTCAAGGTCGAACTCAGGGTTGAACTCAGGGTTGAACTCAGGGTTGAACTCAGGGTTGAACTCAAGGTTGAACTCAAGGTTGAACTCCAGGTTGAACTCCAGGTCGAACTCACCCAGGTCGAACTCAGCTGTCTTGGTTGAACTCTCCCAAGTCGAACTCTGTCCACGTCACGTCGAACTCACCTCCATCTACTTGAACTCAGATCCGTACCTCGAACTCACCCGCCACATCACCTCGAACTCAGACCATCAACTCGAACACTTGAACCCGGATCCAACCCGAACACTCGCTCGGACACCCGACCTTGAACTCAACAGGAAACCCACTTGAACTCAACCGGAAACCCACTTGAACCCGGAAACCAGTACCTACCTGACCCGAAAACCACCGGAAACCCCACCCGACTCATCATCACCACTCGGAAAACCCACCCTCCGACCAGAATCCATCACACCTAAAACAAACCAGATCAGAAAATTTCAACGGAGAACTCCACCCGAAAACCTGAAACGACCGGACCAAAACCCTCATCACCTAAACTCGATATACGGCGGCTGTCCGGTCAACTCAAAACCCACCACCACGGACTCCACCCGAAAATCCAAAACCACCCAGAAATCAAACCTCTTGCTCCATTAATCCACCACCACCCGACACCTTTCACCATCATCATCACAATCATAACCCACACTTCTGAGACTATGTTTATCCGACGAAGAGCTTAAACTGAGATAATAAAAGAAGATAATAGTTTGTTGTTTGTTGTTGTCTTGTGGAGCAGATCTAGTTTTGAAGGTATTTGTTTAAGAATAGAGAGAGAGAGAGAGAGAGAGAGAGAGAGAGAGAGGCGTTGGATTTGTTTTGAGTGAGAGAGAGAAGGAAGGGATTTGGTGAAAAAGAAAAGTAAATTATAGAGGAGAGAGAGGGACAGATCTAGAGGTTTGCTGTTGGTTCACGAGAAAGTAAAGTGAAAGAGAGAGGAGGTTCAGATTTATTGAAGAAGAAAGATACTGATGAGAGAGGATGAGGTGCAGGGTAAGAAAAGAGAGAGTGAGACTATATTGATAAAGTGAGAGATTTTGAGGAGTGTTGTCTCTTTGTGGACAAAGCCACGTGAAGTTTGAAGTGTTATTTCAATTCACATTTTGTTCACATTTTGACTACCACTACTACTATAATAATAATAATAATAATAATAATAATAATAATAATAATAATAATAATAATAATAATAATAATAATAGTGGTAGTAGAATTATTATTTGGGGGTACAAGTTTAATTTGGGGGGATCGACCTTACGGCATATGGTTTGATTCGGTTGTCTACGGTGGACTAGATTGCATACTATTTTTGATGGTTGACTACGGTTGGACGTCTGGTGCTCTTCTTTAAAATTTGTGTGCACGTCAAAATTTTTAGGGGATCAAATTTCAAGAAAAAATCAAAATGTCTTGGGGAATCACAGTTAAGAAATCAAAAATGCTTTCTCAAAGAGATTTCTATAGTGAAATGTGCTCTTCCGCTCCTACGCCTCCCACCACTTCTGCCGCTCCTGCTGCTCCTATCACATCTGCTACTCCTGCCGCTCACGCTGCTCAAGCTTTCATGGCACAACAGAATGACCATGTGCCATCCGCATCTGAGGTACATGCTGACATTTTAGCTGAATCATGTTGTACTGAACGATGCAGATTAAAAATTAAAGGTTTTAGAGAAGAAACTCTCTCCGCATTCAAGCAGCTTGAATACGAGAAAATGGCCACTTGGGACATTAAAAAGAAATTTAATTCTTATAAAGAAATGGTCGAACAACAAAAACTCGATATCAAGCGCTTGCATCAGGAGGTGAGTGATCACAAGTGTCGATATTTACACTTCAAACGACTGTCTGATACCTTAACCGCAGAATTGATCGACTTAAATTCTAAATTTGAAAATGCCGATTTTCACTTTAAAAAGTTCGATTGTTCTAGTCCTAAAGTTGAAAAAATGATCAATACCCAGTTAAGGTACAGACCAAAGGACGTGAGGAATAAGGGAATTGGGTTTGTGGAAATTCCACCACCCTTTAATGAAAATTATTCCTCAATTCCCATGTCGGATGAAGAATTGTTGGCTCTACCTGTTAAAGGATACGGTCCTCCAATAGAAGAGCCAACCAGTCGACCATCGAGGGATCAAGTTAAAATTTCCAAACCTGAATCGGTCCCTGTAAAAATCTCTAAACCAAAGAACAAGCAACATAAGCACGAGCAGGCCCCATCAAAAACTTTTGTCCAGTCTCAAGATGCTTCAAAGCAGACTAAGACATTAAATTATGAGAAAAATAAAGAGGTGGACAGAGTTTTTGAGGTTAGCAAAGATGAGGTTCCATCCTCATCTGAATCCGATGAATTCGTAGGAGTGTCTAGAGAATCTAAACATGAAGATTTAAAAGGAAATGAACAAATTTCTGATTCAACCACTCAGCAAAACTCTAGTGCGAACTATGAGTTTGATTTCATGAAGCAAATTAGAGAACTTTGTCTAAAGCAAATGGCAGACGGTGAAAATCATCTGACCAACTCTGAGCCTCATTCAGATGATTCAAAAATGACTGCACCTGAGTCTGAATCTGATCTACACTCAGAAAAGACCGTTGAACCAGTTGCCCCACCAACTTCTGAAAGTGACTCCAAATGTGAATCACCTAAAACAACTGAATCTGAGAAATCAGTATCAGTTGAATCACGTGAATCCAGCTGTGAGTCCTCTAGAGCAGCTAAGTCAACGGGGGATTCAGTAGAGCCACCACAAGTTTCTGAATTAAGTGGCTTAACTGAATCAAATGACACACCCTCGACTGAGCCAGAATCTGAAAAATCTGTGTGCTCAAGGCCAGTCGAGATTAAACAAGAATGTGAGGATCCCTCATCCATGACTGTTGGCCCAGGTGTGGTAAAGCCAATAGTCCCTGAATTTAAATGTGTGAACATTACTGATGCTTCTACTTCATGTGCAGATTTAGAAAAGGTAGAAGTTAAGGTTGAGGGGGATGATATTGTTTGCACTAACAATGCAGGTGTTTGTGTGAAACAATCTAATTTGTCTGCAGATGCTATTCCATATGTGCAAAAGACTGTTTCTGAGCTATCTGTTAATGGCACGACCGATAAATATGTGCCACCACATAAAAAAACTACCTGTGCTAACTCTTCTGAGCAGGTTCCTGAAGTTAAACAGAAAGCTCAAGAACAGTCATCATCACACGCAAAATCTTGTTCACACGGGTGTTCAAGATGTTCTAAGCAGAGCAGGAAGACTGGGAAGCCTGCAAACAAATCATCCAACAGATCCCATCACTCACATTCATCAGTGGGATCTAACAGACTGGGGTCTGCTCCGTATGCAAAGAAACAGACATGCTACAACTGTGGAAGACCCGGTCATATTGCACGAAACTGCACAGGTCGTCCTTATGTGCCCTATTATAGACAGAATCAGAGGGTTACACCAAGGGATACCTACTACTCCAAGCCAATGAAGGTGGAAAAACCTAAGGCAAGGAAGAATGCTAATCCCAAAGGTAAACCATCTGATGGAGACTGGAATGCTGCCAAGAACAAGCGAAAGGTTGTTCCTCCACAGAAATCAAAACAACCTGGGAAATCAGAAGCTGCTACTCCGAAAGTAGCAAAACCAGTTCTTAAGCCTAAGCAAGTCTGGAAAGCAAAGGCGGCAGCAACACCAGTCCCAGATGAGAAAAAGGACATGTGCTTGAGAGAAGTGTCTTTCATAGATGCTTCAGGAGTGCCCAGGACCGCGATGGCCTGGGTACCAATGTTTAACTAATCTCCTTTCTTAGTGCAGGGACATCCAAGGAGGATTGTCGACGACCACTTGTATGTTGATAATGGTTGTTCCACGCACATGACAGGTGACATCTCTCTGTTATACATTTATTTAAAATTTTCAAACAGTGAGTATGTTTCCTTTAAAGGAGATAATGGAGGTAAAATCAGCTAGAGAGGTACGCTCAAAACCTGTTTCGTTAAAATTTTGAAATTTTTTTGGTCTTTAATTCGAGAATGGTTTTACAAAAACACAAAAAGATCTTTCTTCGTTTTAGGTTGTAAATTTGTTCTTTAAATTTCCAATTTTAAGCACAAATTTAGGGGGATATACCCTCAGAAAAATACAAAAACAATAGAAAATTCAGAAAATGAGAATCTCATGGTGCGAAAAAGAAGAAATGATAGTACATCAGCTGTTGAACTGTCACACCTTAAAATCGAAAAGAAAAGTAAATCGAGTGTGATTGCAGCTCCATTATACGATGTACTGGCAGGCAAGCTGCACAACGAACTCAGTCCAAAATTAATGCTAAATATAAAGGGCTGTGTAGCTTGTGGGGAACACATCATTGGCGTATGATTTTATGGTCTTAAATCTTGCGTTGATAGATTGCCAAAATCTAAGATTTCAGGTCTTTAAATTGTTGATACATCTGGGGATGTCCTGGCTGCCCTTCTGCTGCATCCAGATATATGCTGACCTAGGCACAGTCAGGACGTCTTAAAAGAGCAATAAGGAAATGCCAAAACCCATATTCTCAAAGAGAATTCAAGCTAAAGGCACAAATCAAAAGCCTAAAGCAACGATCATACCGAAACATTTGGTATTTGCCCTAACCCTGGTCGAGAATCCATCGGTCTCTCTGTTGCATCCAGATATATGCAGACCTGATCACCGATGATCTTGACCTTGTAAAACATACAGATGTCAGCAATTTACTCACCTGTTATGAAGAAGCTTTGTGCATACCTTGATCGCGGGGGTATGTCATGATGTGGGACACACAGTTATTTCGGTCTAACACACGTTAAGAATATAAGAAAAATATCGGACTTGAGGACGTGTGTGTATGTTTGTTTAAGTGGATAAACGATGCTGGTAATCGCCTTGGATTGCTTTCTGGCACTTTAATAAGTATACCAAAACAAATGTACTAACGGTGTGTTGCATTTTGACAAAGCTGATATGATCTTCTTGCACATGATTCTCACAAAAAGATGCAATGTAATTAGTTTGAATTTTTATTTGAATTTGTTTGTTTTCTTTTATAAAAGTTAACCATTCTTGAGGATTTGACCGATTTTCGAAGGAAATTCAGGTTTTTGAGATTTTAAAATTGAAGTACACGGATGTACTTAGTGTTCATGTAAACTGGACCCTCTGTTGCATAAATTATTTGCTTACAAAGTTCTGAGAATTTGCAGAATTTATTCAAATCAAGAAACAGGGGTTGATGAAGAATGAAAGAGTTCTAGTTGCTGACAAGCATGAATCACCACACTGAGAAGATGTACCTGAGTCAGAAGAACCTGAAGTGAGTCATCTTTTGACAATGAAAGTACAACTAAAGAAGTACCTGTGAAGTTGCTTGAAAGATAAGATTAACAAAGAAAAGAGCTTCTGAGAATCCTCCTCTCACGTTCTCTTTTAGCAATATGTTCAAGCAAAAGCTGATGATGATTAAAGTTGTGAAGCTACCTCCAAGAGAACAAGAAAGAACCCAAGATTGGAAGATCAAGATCTGAAGATTCTTCCTACTAAGCCATGATAAAGACAGCATAAACCTAGGGGGATATTGTTGGGCTATATTTAAGTAGGTTTACGCTTGTCTTTATTAAGCCTATTTGTGTTAGTTGGGCTTAGTTTAGTTAATGGACTTGGGTTAGGCCATGTGGGCCAAGGCTTTAGTGGACCCTATATAATGTTTTGTTTGATTCATTGTTAGGGTTAGACATTCATAAGACTTTCATAATCCTTTCATTTGTAATTCTCTGGCCACCACCTTGTACCAGACAATCCTAGAGATTGTGTGCAAGGTGAAGCAGCAATATAATCATATTCATCGTTTTTTAATCTTTGTTCTTCACATTCAATCTTGTTTTCCGCACTCGATTGTTTGTTTGATACCCGGTAGAGAAGATCTTGGACTTACAATTGCACAAACAAACTCTCTTTCCTGTATTTTCTTCACCTTCTTCTTCGGTTCATCTATCTTCACCTTTTTCTGTGGCCTCTGAAAATCTTCATCAGATGATTCTGATGGAGATTCAACAGGTTGTTTTTATTTCTTCAACTGCTGCTTCATCCTTTTAATATCAACTTCCAACTTCTTAGCAACTTCTTTGTTTTTCTTTTCAACCTTCTCTTTAATTTTAATCAAATTTTTCAGTGGTTGATAATCGAAATCATCATCATCTGATGCTACATTTGGCTCTGCACAAACATTTGACATATCAGTGATTTAAACGCACTAACAAACTACTACAGACGCACCTACTAATTCTAACATAACATTCTCAGACGCACTAATAAGATATTACAGACGCACTAATCAAATTTAAATAAACATTATTCAGACGCACTAATATGATTTACAGACAGACTAATCAAACCTAAATAAAACTAAATATAATCTAAATATACAAACACACTCAAACATCAATGCAAATGCACTCACACACCAGATTTAGAATGTAAAGTTAATATGTTATATAACAACTGAATGTAATTCAGCAAGTATTATAAACATCCAAATAACCTAGTTGCGTCTCATCAAAAAATAAGTGCTATTTTGTTTTGTTGAATCAAATATACCTTTACTCTGTTTTGAACTTGGTTTGCTATGTTTAACTTCTCTTCTTCGTCCTTCCATGTCTGATTTCATTAAATTTTTTTTTATTAGAAACGACAATGAAAAAAATGACATAAATAAGTGATAATCTAATGATAAAACGCACCTGAATGTTTTGAAGACATTATCCTCTGTTTTTTGTTGTTTCTTCGACAATTTGTTGTTTGATTTTGTGTGTGTGTGTGTTTTTGATTGATTTTGGATGTGTAAGGACCCTAATTAAATGAGGTTTGATGATTTTGTGTTTATGATTTTAGTGATAACCGTCGCTGATTTTTGAATTCGCGGTTTTATTTTTGTATTTTTTTAAAACGCGTTTAAATGTTTTAATGACTAATTTACCCCTGGTTAGATTTAAACGAATATGGTTATTTGATCTGATCATTTTGAAATCTAATGGTCCGAATTGCTTCTTATGTTAAGGGACTTTATACAATATGTCTTCCCTATGTATAAAAGGCTTAAAAGTATTTTCTTTTTCTAAATATGACCGTTGTCATACGGTCAATTCATTAATAGCAACTTATTTCGTCCATTTTCCTTCGTTATTTCGCTAACGAGGCATCAATAGCACCCTCTAATAAAGCTCGGAAAACTAGAGAGACTTTCGCATCTTTTGAAAAAAAAAAAAAAAACATCACAACCAACTAAAATATTATTCGATAACAAAATCCATCAACAAGGTCTCAGTCGTTGCAATCCACACAACCAACAACCCAATACCAAACACTGACGGTGGTCATCTCATCTCACCTCAAGGCTCCCTATCCCTTTTATTTTGTTTTTTACCTCCTCATCCTGCGCACCCCTTCACCCACGGCGCACGTTATCCCCCACCACCTCACCGCAAATCCCCAACTCAGCCGCACCCCCTACCTTTATCTTCTCCCCACCTAACCCTAATCCCTCATTATGTCTCTCACCACCACCTTTATTCTTTCGCTTACGTCATCATCACCTATTCTTACGTCATGCACTCACCCTCCTCCATCTCTCTACCACCTAACCCTAAACCCACGCGCCGCCTTCCTCCGCCATGCTGGTCCGATCAAGAAACCGTAGCCTTAATCCAATCCTACCGTCATAAATGGTACTCTCTCCAACGAGGTAATCTCCGTGCTCCTGACTGGCAGGATGTCGCTGACGCCGTTGCTGCCCGCTGCCCGTTTATTATTCCTTCCAAAACGTCGATTCAGTGCCGGCATAAGATGGAGAAGCTTAGGAAACGTTACCGTGCTGAGATCCAACGGCTTGGAACCAATCGTAAACCGTACGGATATGTTTCGTCTTGGGTTCACTTTAAGTTGATGGATGATATGGAATTAGGGATTAGTTCTGTTAACACTCGAAACGACGTCGTTGTACAAGATAATAATAATCATAATAATAATAATAACATAGGTGTACGGATTAAGATCCCTAATTTTGTAGTGCCGTGTTCAACGAAGCGTAACGGTGTGTTGTTGGATGATTTGCCTCCGGTTTACGGGTCGGGTGCTGGTATGGGGATGGGGATGGGGATGGGGATAGGGAAGGGTGATGTGATGAGGGAGATGGTGGGGGCAATAGAGAGGTTAGGGGAGGGATTTGTGAGGATGGAGAGGAGGAAGATGGAGATGGCGAAGGAGATGGAAGAGATTCGGATGAAAGCGGAGATGAGGCAGACGGAGATGGTGATTGATATGCATAGGAAGATGTGGGAGTCGTACGCGCAGACGGTTTTGGAGAGGAGGAAGAAGAGGAAGGTGAGGAGAGTGGAGGCAATAGAAGGTTGAACAAGAGGTGAAGAATATGTGGCTTGTCTTGTTTGGTAGTCTTTTTTTGTTAATAATTTGGTCTAGTAGTGATAATTAGAAGTTGGAACTTTGATGCAATTGAGATTGTAGGTCATGTTGAAGAACATAACTCTTGATCATGCAATTGGCTTGTTTTGTTATCGATTCCTTCATAGGTAATATTTTGAGCTTGGTTTAGAAAAAGCACGGGCCGTTGCGTTACTTATGACCACATACGTTTTACTTTAAGCTGAAAGCTGCGTGTCTATCGTCTGTTTTGCTTATTAACCTTTTTAACAAGTAGATCTTTTGTAATTACCTTACGTCTTTGGTCGTTCTGATGCATTTGCTTGAGCACGCGTTTTGACCTATGTTCATAATTCCATCTACATTCAAGATTCACATGTAGATGGTACACACATAGATTTAGGCCTTAAATATGCATTGCTTTCAAGCTTTGATGAATTGTTATCTACTTAGTTTTACATTCACATGGTTGCATATATGCACCTCTTGTTTCGACGGTTATGAATGATTAGAAGACCGATTCTTTTGTAACATTGACTGTGAGTTCATGGTCTGGTGTTTCTATGTTTGGAAGATGACACTTCTTTAAAAGTCTTTATGTGTTTGCAAAATTATTGGCTGCTAATGAGGAAAGGTAAGAATATAGCAACGGAATACTGGTTTCTTTGATCTTAACTGCGATTAGTGCCTTTTCTTTTTCTGTATGGTTGTTTAGTCATGCTTCTTGTAGCGTTTAGTTTATGATCATCCTGCAATTAGTGTCTTTTTATTTCTTATAGTTCTGGCATGCATCTTGTTGTAGTGTTTAGTTTTTGTTCATCCTCCAATTAATCTAGTTAACACATTGGAACTAAGTTGCTATAACTGTTTCTTGATTTGTAGTTTTTACTTTACATGTTGATAGTCTGATACGAAAATGAAGTTGATGAACGAGTGGTCAATTTCATTCATATTACAGTTACAATAACATCAAGAATCGGGTTATTATATGTAGTTTATGTTTGAGAGAAACAATTAGTAGATATCTCGAGTTTGCAGTGATGGGATTGCATTCGCATTCGCTACAGATTGAAAATGAAGATGGTTCAGAATCTTTGTAAGTTTATAACTTTTTGCACAAGGTGCATTTCTGACTTGAAAACTGTAGGATTGTTCACGAATCGAGTTGATATCAATTCAAACTTAGAGCTTGAATATATACCCCAAGCTTAAACTCAGCTCAGATACAACTTGAGCAGCTCGTGGTTGGTTTCTTTTACATAGGTTTCTCTATTCGAATGACTTCACAACAGTTTTGAACAGGTTACCAGGCACAAACTATATGACCGATTCTCAATATAATTATCCATGGGTTTGAGATTAAGCTAAACGAATATGGTTGAACATATGAACCGTTTAGCTAAACAACTTCTAACTTCTGTTTGTGTAACCCTTTTAGGGTCATAGGTTGATTCGTTTATTTTTTTCAAAATTCAACAGTTTTGAGGTGTTGTGATAGATCTAAAAGTTAAACTTGGATAGCTCAAGTAGTTCGAATTGTAGTAGCACTACAAAAAAAAAAAAATAATAAAAAAAAAAAAAAAAATAACACTAATCGACCATTATTCTAAATCGACTTCTCTCGTCAACTACTTCGAATGTTCGTCTTTACTAATTTACTCTTCAATCTCGTCTAGAACGCAACTCTTGACCATGCAATTGGCTTGTTTCATTATCAGTTCCTTCATAGGTAATATTTTGAGCTTGGTTTAGAAAAAGCATGAGCTGTTGCGTTACTTATGACCAAATACGTTTTACTTTAAGCTGAAAGCTGCGTGTCTATCGTCTGTTTTGCTTATTAACCTTTTTATCAAGTAAATCTATTGGAATTACCTTAAATATGCATTGCTTACAAGCTTTGATGAATTGCTATCAATTACTTGGTTTTACATTCACATGGTTGCATATATGCACGTCTTGTTTCGACTGTTATGAATGATTAGAAGACCGATTCTTGTGTAACATTGACTGCGAGTTCATGGTCTGGTGTTTCTATGTTTGGAAGACACTTTCTTAAGAGTCTTTCTGAGTTGGCATTATTCTTGGCTGCTCTGAGAAAGGCAAGAATATAGCAATGGAATATTTTTTTTAATCTTTACTGCGGTTAACGTCTCTTCTCTTTATGGTTGTTCTGTCATGCTTTTTGTAGTGTTTAGTTTATGAATTATGATCATCCTGCAATTAGTGTCTTTTCTTTCTTATAGTTCTGTCATGCTTCCTTTAGTGTTTAGTTTTTGTTCATCCTGCAATTAATGCTTGTTTAACAAATTGGAACCAAGTTATTACAAGTGTTTCTTGATTTGTAATTTTTTACTTTGCATGTTGATAGATACGAAAGTGTATAGGTATGTTTTATCAAATGTGGTTCATGAAGTTTATGAACGAATGATAAATTTCGTTCATATTATAGTTTGTAATATAAAGAATCGGGTTATTATATTATGTCGTTTCCATTGTCTGAGAGAAACAATCAGCAGATATTTCTCGAGTTTGCAGCAGTCCCCACAAACCGAGTTGGATATCCACACCAAGCTGAAGTAGAACTGAACTCAACTCGAATACAGCCTTTGCAGCCTGTGGTTTTCTTTTACATGAGGTTTCTGTATTTGAATGAGCTCACAACAATTAGGACTCATCTCGAACGTTTGCTTGAGCTAGTGGTAAGTGTTCTTCTAATGTAATTTCGAACAACTTACGAGGCACAAGCTATATATGGACTACTCTCAACATTATATCCATAGGTTTGAGATTAAGCTTAACGAATCTGGTTGAATATGTGACCCATTTAGCTAAACTCGTTTATTTTTGCAAAATTCTGCAATGTTGACCGTGTTTATGTGTAAGGCTATGCGAAAGTGAAACTTGGACATGTGAACTAGTTCGAACTGTAGAAGCACTGCACAAAAAGAAAAAAAATAGGAACCTAGTTGACTATAATTCTAAACTTGGACATGTGAAGTAGTTCAACTTTGTCAATTGATCGTTTTCATTTTTGTTTAATCTGATACCAATGCCGGTACTATTTGTTTGGTACCATATAGTTTTCTAAATACAAAAAATGTAAGTAGAAGAAATTGATTAAAATAAATACTCCTGAACATAATAGATGTAAGAGAAGTACTTTGATATTGAAAGCAAGTATAAAAATATAAAGTGAGAGTTAATAGCCATTTTCGTCCCTGAGGTTTGGTTCAGTTTGCCACTCCAGTACAAAAGTTTTTTTTTGCAATCTCTTACCTGTGGTTTGGATTTTTTTGCCAAATTCGTCCTTTTCACTAACCCAGTTAAAAAATCTCGTTAGTGTCAGGGGTAGGGTTGTCTTTTTACCAGTCAGGGACGAATTTGGCATTTAAAATTCAACCTTACCTCAGGGACGAATTTGACATTTAACTCTTAATTTAAATACTTCTAATTACCAAGTTGTTTATGCATCAGTGGTTTGTACAATTGGCTTTAAGGGTGTTATGTGCTTGCTTGGTTGTACCTTACGTGTTGAGGGTTGTACATAAACACACACCTCACCTATACACGCGTCATCTTCTTCTTCCCTTGCCCCTCTTTTTCCCTGGTCTCTTTTTTCCAGACTTATCTTCTTCTTCTCTCTTTATAACCCACCTCCTCATCTCTCTCTCTCTCTCTCTCTCTCTCTACATGTAACCTCACACCGTCACCACCATTCTTCTAAATAAAATTTGTCAGCCGCCCCATTTTCTAGACCATAATCTGCATCTACAGGCATAGCTTTGTTCAAAACGTCCGTTGACTGAGCCGCATCTCCCTCTAAACCAGCTACAGAAACATTTTCCACATCATTCAAAGCAGCCTTGACCACCACAGGCCAGCGTGACCGGAGCTCTGGAAGCAGTGGAAATATGTTGAAGGTATCTTTACTTTTGTGACCTGTGATAATTGTTCTGTTTGTTTACAAATGTACTGTTTTTGTTAAGATTTAGGGCTTTAGCAGTGTTCGATTAGAACATATTCAGTTTGAAAAATTCTTTATTGACATCGTTTGCTTTGATTTCTAATGTTATATGTTTCTCTTTGGTTTTCAGGTCCTGTTTTTCGTCATTTGGCTTTCAAAATCTGGACATTCGGTTTCATATAAAAAAAGAGGTACGTGAATTTAATTTACGCTTTTTATTTTGACTTTTATTTTAGGCTTAATTGATGAGTCATGGGAGATCGTCCATTTTTATGCAATTTAGGAATTTATACAGAGTTAGTAAAATCATTATTGACTACAAAAATAATGCTACCCTAATATGTCATGTACGTATTCGTATATATCATTTGCATCTTTAAAGTTTGCCTCATATTTGTCGTTCTTTCAGCCGCCTGTTTATCGTCTTCTCGGTTTTAGAGTCAAGAGATTTGGTTGTGTATAAGAAAGAGGTATGTGTGCTTGCTGTTGGTTGTCTCTGCTTGATTTGAGATTGTGCCACCTTATTTAAGGTCTAAACTCCTTGTTTGACTTTCACAAGTCAAAAGTTAAAGATGTTTACTGATATTCACTCCATTCACT
Organism: Ambrosia x helenae; assembly: GCA_030844895.1. Classification (NCBI taxonomy): domain Eukaryota; kingdom Viridiplantae; phylum Streptophyta; class Magnoliopsida; order Asterales; family Asteraceae; genus Ambrosia; species Ambrosia x helenae. The sequence goes on from JAUTDX010000208.1 coordinate 54,709, forward strand.
CCAGGAGCAGTGCAAACATGATCAACAACACAAATCTGAAGAGCGGATCCGGTGGAAGCAACCCCATCATTGCTGCCAAATTAATCACACCAATACCAATGATAGGAAGAATCAAGTAACACACGATGATAACCGTGATGATAATAGTGGGCTCCATACTTGCCTTTCGTAGACCTGTAAAAAAACCTAACAGTTAGAAACTTGGAATCGAACTCGTTTTTTAACATTGTAATTTTAAGCCCATTTGTGTACCTTGTGTGAAGTTGCCTCCTAGTATAAGAGTGAGACAAGGTATGATTCCATCCCTATGGCAACAGATATAAACATATTAATAAAAACTTATTCAAACATTATAGTCTTGTAGAGGTTTAATGCTAGAATTATTGTAATTATGGTCACCCGAGTAGTGTCATGGAGTCTTGGAGCACTCGTAAAGGAGCCTTTTCACCGACTAAATTATTTTTTACCTATGGGATTGCCCCAAACACAAGCCCTGCAAACTAATGAACGGTTGTTGCAGTTTTGTGATGTTGGGTACGAAATCATATGCATAGATTTGCAGATAGAGGATTATTAATATTTTCTATGCAATGTTTTGTAAATATGTTTGTATGTTGAACGTAACAATGTAATTTAAATATGAGTCATGTCACTAACGATTCATAATAAATTATTTAAAAATTCATAATAAAATATATTTAAAAATTCATAATAAATTATTTAATTAACAATTATTTTAAATTAAGAGTTAAATGCCAAATTCGTCCCTGAGGTAAGGTTGAATTTTAAATGCCAAATTCGTCCCTGACTGGTAAAAAGACAACCCTACCCCTGACACTAACGAGATTTTTTAACTGGGTTAGTGAAAAGGACGAATTTGGCAAAAAAATCCAAACCACAGGTAAGAGATTGCAAAAAAAAAAACTTTTGTACTGGAGTGGCAAACTGGACCAAACCTCAGGGACGAAAATGGCTATTAACTCTATAAAGTGATATAGGAATACTGAAAACTTGAAGCAGAAGACAAGATTTCAGTCTCTGGTAAAAAAAAAAGAAGCAAAATACTCCAAATGAAGCCATACAAATAAGGAATGGCGTGTGGGATGGGTTTACCATCTCGTGGTACTAACTGGTTGATTTTGTGGTATATTCCCTAATGTGCTCTGAATGTACGCCATTTTTCATGTTGGCGATTGTTTCATCTAATTAGACACCCATAGATGTGAATGAGAAGTTTGTGTTGTATGCCCAGATAAAAAAACCATGACATTTGATCAAAGAAACTGTGACACCGCTCTTGATTAACACAATAATCATGACGTTGCTTTTGATTAACACAACATTTGCCTGACTGTAATTTTTAACCGTAAACTTTTATTACATATACATTAACTTTTAAACTAGGATTTTTTTTTTGCCCATTTCCCCGTCTAAACATCCTAATTACATATTTACCTAGCCCTTAAAATCAATTACATATTCCCCTCCTGCAAAGATCGTTTATTACATATTTACCCAACTCAAAAAGTCAATTACATATTCCCCTCCTCCAGATCATTGAACACTCGATAATCCTAACATGACCCAACTCAACTGACCCAGTTAAGTACGTTTATAAATGTTTTTCGCTAAGGTAGACTTATGTTTTGCAAAGTGTTTAAGCTGAACATGCCGAGTGTCACATCATCCCCACGTTGAAAGAATTTCCGTTCCGAAAATTGCATGAAGCTAAAAAGGAAAGAGATGAAAAGAAAGGATGTTGGATCAGTTTGCTCTTGTTTGCTAAGTAAGAACTTGCTATCTTGACACTTAAGTGTTTAGCAAGTCCTTGTAAATCAGATTATAAGCACAGCGGAATGTTATAAGTTAAAGCAACACTTTTTATTCAAAGGTAGAGTTGTAACTCCCCCTTGATGTTTGAAACTAAATAAATGACAAAGTATTTATTATGAATCTAAGTTGTAAATGAGAATTAGATACTTAGCAAGATTCACAATAAATACAGAAATGGAATATAACAATGAGAGTGTTTGAAGGATTTTTCTGTTGAAAATCAATATCTAAAATAGAAGGTTGAAGCCTTCTATTTATAGACGATTACATGCATGTATCTTGCCTAAAAAGCAAGCACAGAAAGTCCAGTGACAAGTTGCACAAGTTGCAACATTGAAAGAAACAAATAAAGCTAAAAGTAATATTAAACAATAAACTACTGATGCAAAAGGGCGGTGGGAAATATCTTCTGCTAAGTGCTGATGAAGGACAACTACTGAAGAGTAGTTTTGTCTTCAGTACTTCTGAAGTGAACTTGTCTGGTTTGGACTTCAGAACTTCTGCAACTTCAGCACTTCTTCATATCTTCTAATCAGCAGTTTCTTGTCTTCACTTCAGTACTTCTATACTTAGCCAAAAATGACAGAAGTGAATTAGACTAAGGTTTACAAAAGTGGTTTCACCAATCCTCTTTGTCCTAACAATCTCCCCCTGGATTGATGAAGCCAAAACCTTACTAATTCCTTATGTGTTTCTTCTGTCTTGAACAATCTTCCATATCTCTTTGTACATGGTGTTCTTGAGCTGGTTGTACTGATCATCAGACAGAGATCCTCTCTGTGGTTCTAGATGTTGAATTGTGAGCGGTCTTGTGTTGACAGTTTCTTCAGATCACTGATCTTCTTGTAAGCCCTGCTTGAGAAGTCTCTTCTTGTCAACAGTACTGAGTTGTTATCAGTAAGTGACCATCTGATGATAGGGATCTTTGACTTGTTAAAGTCAGAAGAATAGGGAACCAGACTTGTCCCTTGGGTTGATGGTCCTGAGTGCTGGATGTCTTCAGTTTCAGATAGCCTCAGGTGGGATTCTCTTCCTTGTTGATGTTGTTGCATACCAGGCATCTGAACAGTTGGGAGATGGTGTTCAGTCACTACTTTGGTATGCAGCTTTTCTGTGATTGTCTTTTGTATTTGATAAGCAAAAGTGGAAGGATCCCTGAACTGTGTTAACAGAGGTTTCTCCTCAATGTCAAAATCTGAATGGACTATTGAGCTTCCCTCAAGTAGTACCATTTTGAAATCAGTTTTGACATTGTCCTCTGCCTTCTTCTTCTGAGCAGCAGATCTTCTAGATACACCAGAAGTTCTAACTACTGATCTTGAAGGATCAGCAGTTTGAAACTTCTCAGGATTTGCAGCCTTGGCAGCCAAGTATTTTCTATATGTATCCATTAGTCTTTCTTCTTTCCATCTGGATACAGAGGCTTTTGAACCATATCCTTCTGCTACTAGCTCTTCTATTATCTGGGCTCTCTTGGCCTTTCCATCTTTGCTTGTGGCCATTTTCTCTGCAAGCAGTTGTGCTCTTCTTGTCAGCTCTTGCATAGAGAGTCCTTTGAGTGTAAAGGCTTTGGTCTTGCTGTTCTTGGTAATATAAGACACCAGTTGTTGTCTTTTATCCTGTTCAGCAATCTCATCAAGGCTAGCCTGCCTTTGTAGTTCAGCTGCATAAGCCTGAAGTTTTTCTTCATGGCTTAAGTCCAAATCATCCCTTTCTTCCAGAGATTTCCAAATCTGATCTTCTCTGGCCTTCTTGTTGGCTGCAATTAAACTCTTCTCTAATAGTTCAGCTGAATGAGAGATGGGAGAAGGGTTTAATACAGTCATTGTTGTAACAGATGTAGGCCTGATGGGATCAGATATTGGTTGAATGGGAGCAGTGGTTCTGGAAGGTTCAGTTGTTTGAGGTTGGGAAGTGTTAACTTCTGATGTGCTGACAACTGCTGATGGTTTGTCAGCTACTGAAGGATTGTCTTCAGTACTTTCTGATTCTTCATCAGAAGTTTGGTCATCAGAAGTTTCTTCATTACACCTTAGGGAATCATCAGAACTTTGGGTCTCATCTTCTTTCTCAGCAGCTTCAATTTCTTCAATAGAGACACCAAACTGTTTGGCCAATTTTTCTTTCCTGGCCTGATCTTTCTGATCTCTTTCAAGGAGTGCCACTCGTGCCTTTACTCTGGCTTGGAATGACTCCTTAGGTTCCCTGATCTTCTCCCCCTTTTTGGATTCATCAATTATAACCCTTGAAGCAGAGGGTTAGGAGAAGTGTCCTTGAAGATGAGCAATCTGTTGGCTGTTGAAGTCTATTTTGTTTGACAGATCGTTCATCTTGGTCTTGATCACTCCAAATTGGTTCTTGATTGACAGCTCCAAGTCAGCTGTATATGTTTGGAAGTGATTTTTGATGAGTGTATTCATCATGTGGTACAGGGGACCCTCTGGGCTGCATAGCTGGTTCAGGTCTATGCTTGTTTGCCTAGGGAATTGGGTAGGCATTTGCTGTGAAGGGGGTGTTTTTGGGAGATCCTCATGTTGTACAGAGGATGCCACTCTAGGGGTTTTAGGGATTGAGTGGACTTTAACCTGTGCAGAGGTGACTAGCTTCTTGAGCCTGGATACCTTTGCAGCAGGACCTTCAGAAAGTGCCGTCAATTCAGTAGTTGGAGTTTTTGAAACATCATCCAAATTAATGGAATCATCTGTATCCCTGATGTTGCCCTCAGTGAGGACTGTCTCAGTTAAATCATGAGCTGAGCCCAACTCAGTTCTCTCATGAACCTCTGTTTCTTGGTACTGAGGATTTCCTACTTCAGGCATTAAGCCTTCATCAGTAGTTGCCACATCTGAGGTCTTAGCTATGTTACTTCTGTCCTCAGATCCACCACTGGGTGGTAACTGAGTAGTAGCAGCCTCAGATGCCCCAAGAGTCTCTAAAATTGGGCTTAAAGACTCTGGTCCACCCTCATCTCTTGGGATAGGGCTAGTAATGTCCACATCCATGTCTGATGTAGTAGTTATGTCCCCTGTTTGTTGTGGTTGATGGGGACTGACATGATCAGATGGGACATTCTCTTTTAGCCCAGAGAGAAGTTTGGCAATTTCTATTGCCTCTTGTTCAGAAATTTGTGGGGATGGTTCAGTAGTTTGGGCAATAGGTTGTTGTTCAGCAGTTTCAAAAGAAGAGTGTGTTTGATATGTTTTTCTAAGTCTTTTTCTTTTGAAATGAACAGATATGGGTGCTCTTGGTGGGGTTTGAGATGGATGAGACTGAGAGGGTGTTTCAGTCTCAACAATTTGAAGAGCAGAATGCTCAAGAGCATGTTCAGGCATCTCAACCTCCTGAACAGCTTTTCTTTTGGGTTGGTGGGTTACAGTTTTTGTTGGCTTGGGCTTTTTGGCTTTTGGTGGTGTGGGTGTGGAAGATGTGGGCTTCAGGGGGACTTGTTGTTGTTCTCCCTGATCATCTTCTGGCCAGGCAGCCGGTTTGTTAAGTCTTGAGTATGCTTGTGATGTTAAAGGGTTTAAAGTTGAAATTTTTCCCACAAGCACCTCATTACCCAGTTCCCCTATTATGCATTGCATAATGAACCTTGGGTACAACAAAAACTTTTTCTTGGTATTATTGTGATGTAACACCAACTCATGGAAAAACAGTTTTGATGCCCTGAATTTAGTTTCATTCACAATGGAATGAAATATTGGTTGAAAAGTGGAGGGCATCTGGTCATATGACCCTGTTTTTGGACTCAAACACATAATTATATAATGAAACAAAAGTTTGTATTTTGGTTCAAAATATTTTTTGAATATTGTAGCATGGGAGAGAGTACCTTGATAACCACACTCAGTCATGGTTAGATGAATATCTTTGTTAGCAACATGGTCAGGGGCAGCTACATCGTCCAGACCCAGTCTTGTTGCTAGTGTGGCCGGTGTGATGGTCAGTTGTTTCCCTTTTATCTTTGAGTTGAGGGAAATGACCTCACCACCCATTGTAACCGTCTCAGCATTTTCCCAGAACTCATTCAGAGTTTCAGTGTGAATTGGTGGGTTAATTGTGAGAGCAGTAAAGTATTGGGATTTGACGACAAGATCAATGATCTCATCGTATTGGGACCAGCCTTCTTGTTTTTCAAGAAAAGCTCTTTGATTGTGTCCCTGTTTTAGAACTAGAGCCATTGTGGTTTGGGTGTTTAATCGAACAGTGAATTTTCAGGTATAGGTTTTGAGAGAGTTTTGAGAGAGAAGGAGGGATATTTTGTGAGTTTAAAAGGATAAGTGTGTGAAAAAGGTATTTATTAGAAGTTTTAACCGCTTGAATCTTCTTTATTAGAAGTTTTAAAACCGCCTTTGGTTAAAAATCTCTTTATCAGAGGTTTTAAACTTATTAGGTCAAACCTCTGATGATGGGAAAAGTCAGATTTGCCCTTTTGACTTAAACTGCTGATGAAGGATTACTTCATCAGTAGTTCCCATTTTCTCTTCAGCAGTTTTAACATCTGATGAGAAATGTTTTTATAAATACTTTATTCACAACTTCTGAAGGTTATTTTATCAGAAGTTACACACTTTTTCAGAAAATTATCCCATACTGATGATTTTTTTTGTTCATCAGTACTTTCTCTCATACTGATTTTTGTTTAATCAGTACTTTGTTTTTCAGAAGTTTTGTTGCAGACTTTTGTTATTTGTAAGTGAAAACCAGAAAAAAGATGGAAAAAGTTAACCTGAAATCCACCAAGGTAAACAGGATGGAATCAGGGGTGGAAAAAGGAAAAATAAAATTTTTCATTTTGATTCCACCATGGTAAACAGGATGGAATCAAGGATGGAAAAAGGAAAAAGAAAATTTTGATGCATAACAGTAGTGATTGATGTAGAAGTTTGCTGTAGAGTTGGGTAGAATCAAGTGTTAACTTGGATTCTAACTGATATGCAGAGGGAAAAAAAAAAAAAAACACTTACAAATTTAGCATTCCAAGCATGGAAACTAACTTCTGAAATGTTGATGTGTCAAGGGGCTTAGTGAAGATGTCAGCTATCTGATTAGCTGTTGCTACATGCTTCACCTCAATCTTGCCTTTTTCATAGCAATCTCTTATGAAATGGTACCTGATCTCAATATGTTTAGTTTTTGAGAACTGTACCGGATTTTGAATGATGCTAATGGCAGATTTGCTGTCTACAAACAAAGGTGTCTTGGTCTCTTTGATTCCATAATCAAGAAGTTGATATTGGAGCCATTGTATCTGTGATGTACAACTTGCAGCTGCAATGTATTCAGCTTCAGCAGTTGAAGTTGCAACAGATGTTTGCTTCTTTGATTGCCATGACACTAGACAGTTCCCCAGGAATTGACAACCACCAGATGTTGACTTTCTTGTCATCTTACACCCTGCATAGTCACTATCTGAAAATGCTGATAACTTGGTATTGTTTGAAGCAGGATACCAAATTCCCAGTGTTGTGTTCCTTTCAGATATCTAAAAATTCTTTTGACTGCAATAAGGTGTGATTCCCTTGGTGCTGATTGATATCTAGCACAGACACATGTTGAAAACATAATATCTGGTCTAGAAGCAGTTAAGTATAAAAGGGAACCTATCATGCATCTGTACATGGTCTGATCAACCTGTTTTCCTTGATCATCAGGTTCAACTTGTGTGATAGGTGTCATGGGAGTGGAACATGATTTACAGTCATTTAAAGAAAATTTGTTCAATAATTCTTTCACATATTTTGATTGATGTATAAAAGTTCCATTTGTTTGTTGTTTGATCTGCAGTCCTAGAAAGTACTGCAGTTCTCCCATGGTACTCATCTCAAATTTTGATTGCATGAGTTTCTTAAAATCATCACACAGTTTTGTGTTTGTTGAACCAAAGATGATATCATCAACATAAATTTGAACAAGTAAGACATGATTTCCAACATGTTTAATGAAAAGTGTTTTATCAATGGCACCTCTTGTAAAGTTATTTTTGAGTAAAAAGGTGGAGAGTGTATCATACCAGGCTCTTGGAGCCTGTTTGAGCCCATAAAGAGCTTTGTCCAGTCTGTACACCCACTCAGGATGAGAAGGATCCTCAAACCCAGGTGGCTGACAGACATACACCTCCTCCTTGATTTTACCATATAAAAATGCACTTTTCACATCCATTTGATAAACTTTTATTTTGTTGGAAATGGCATAGGCCAGAAATAACCTGATGGCCTCAAGCCTTGCAACTGGAGCAAAGATTTCATCATAGTCAATTCCCTCTTCTTGAGAGTACCCTTGAACTACCAGTCTTGCCTTGTTCTTGATTATCATACCAGCTTCATCTTGTTTGTTCCTGAAAACCCATCTTGTACCAATTGGTTGCTTGTTTTGAGGTAAGGGACAGATTTCCCAGACCTGTTGCTTGTTGAACTGTAGTAGTTCATCTTGCATAGCCTGCACCCAATTATTGTCTTTGAGGGCTTCCTGGTACTTCTTTGGTTCCAACTGTGAAATAAAGGCTGAGAATAGGCAAAAGTTGGACAGCTGGTTTCTGGTCAGAACACCTGTTGCTATATCACCCATGATTTGATCAAGTGGATGATCTCTGTGTTCAATCAGTTGTTGTAAACCACTGACAGGTGTAGGTGGCTCTGGTTCTTCAAACAAACTACTGAGGTCTATGATATCTGGTTCAGCAGTTGCAGCTTCTTCAGTAGTTGCAGGTGCTGAAGCAGATGTTTGAGTTTGGCCTTCAGTATTTGTTTGATCAGAAGTTTGAAAAACTTCTGATGGTGTTGTAGTTGACTTAATGACTGTTTGAGGAGTCCATGGTGCAGGATCCTCATCTTCAAACCTTTGATCACCATAATAAGTAGGTTTGGAAGAAGTAACAGCCTTTTCAGGTCCAAAGTGAAAGTTGTCAAGGTCAAAGAGTTCAGCAGGATGTGCTGGAATAAGAGTGTGTTTTGACTCATTGAACTTGACATTCAATGTTTCTTCTACTATCCTGGTGTGAGAATTAAAAACCTTGTAGGCTTTTCTAGTTGAAGAGTAACCAAGAAAGTAACCTGAGTCAACTTTGGCAGCAAACTTTGAGATAGATTCCTTGATGTTCAAGATGAAACATTGACATCCAAAAGCCCTGAAAAAGGAGATAAGGGGCTTCATGCCATGAAGAACTTCATAGGCAGTTTGGAATGTCTCTTGACCACCAGAACTCTATTCTGAACATAACATGCTGTGTTAACTGCTTCTGCCCAAAAGTACAATGGCAGTCCAGAATCAGCTAACATTGTTCTTGCTCCTTCTATCAGTGTTCTGTTCTTCCTTTCTACTACACCATTCTGTTCAGGAGTTCTGGGAACACTGTATTGTCTAATAATCCCTTTAGACAAACAGAATTCATCCAGAGTTTTGTTCCTGAACTCTGTCCCATTGTCACTTCTAATGGTTTTGACAGATAGAGAATATTGTTTCTCTACTTGTAGAATGAAGAACTTGATGATTTCAGCAGCCTCATCCTTGGAAAATAAGAAGAATACCCATGTGAATCTTGAGTAGTCATCAATGATGACTAAGCAGTACTTCTTTTTACCAAGGCTCATAATCTTGACAGGCCCAAATAAGTCCATATGGAGTAGTTGAAGACATGCAGTTGTTTTTGATTCTTCAATAGACTTATAGGAGGACTTATGCTGTTTTCCCTTTAAACAAGATACACAGTGTTCTTGACACTGGTATACTTTCAAAGGTAGACCTCTGACCAAGCCCATTTTTGTGACTTTATTTATGGTTTTAAAGTTCACATGGCCAAGTCTCCTGTGCCAGAGATCTGTTTCTGAAGTTGATGCCCTTGAGAAGAAACAGGCAGTGTTGTTCAATACTTTGTCTTTCTCAATGTCCACTGCATAGACATTGCCACATCTTTTGGCAATCAGCAAAGTATGATCTTCTATTATCTTCTCAATCAACTTCTGGCCTTCTGGTGAGATGATCTTGCAAGCTGTCTTTGTGAAAAAGGAAGAATATCCTTTATCACACATTTGTGACACGCTCAGCAAGTTGTATTCAAGATTTTCCACCAGATTGACCTTATCAAACTGTATTTTGCCAGAGGAGACATTGCCATGTCCTAGCACATATCCCTTGGCATTGTTCCCAAAGGACACAGATCCTTCTCTTTGGCTGATAAAGTTGTTTATCAGGTATCTGCATCCAGTCATGTGCATAGAGCCTCCACTATCAACATACCATATGCTGTTTAAGCCCCTGGAAACTCTCTGCACATAAAAGCAAATTAGTTAGATTTGGAAACCCAAGCCTGTTTGGCTTTGGGTTTGCTCTTGAGAACAGTTACAGTTTGTTCTTGACCAGGTTGAGAAATCCATGTCTTTTTGGCAATGGATTTTTCATGAAGAACCATGGTGGTAGCCTTTTTAGGACCACCATCAACCTTGGTCATCAGTAGTTCTACCATGTTCTTTAGATTTTGAATCTCAGCAGTTTGTGAAACTGCTGATGATTCTGGTCTAACTACTGACAAGGAATTTTGAGAAAAAGATTTTGGTTGAGATTTTATCTTTTTCTGAGAAAAGGTGTTTTCAGGTTGTTGTTTCTTGGGTTTAAAGATTTTTTCATAATCATTTCTGATTTGATTTCCCACAACCTGTTGTTTAAATTTTTGATTGAACTGAATTCCTTTTCTGTATCTACAAAATTCAGTTTTGTGGTTGAACAGGCCACAAATTTCACATTCTTTTGCCTTAAGTTTTTGATCAGAAGGCAAATTTCTGACAGTTGTGAAAAGATTTTGCTCATCAGTAGTTTTCAGGGTCTCAACTCCTGAAGTAGATGAAACTACTGATGGCTTGTTGTCAGTTTTTGTATATACTTCTGAAGTACTTTCTTTAAAAATGCCAGGATTTCTGTTTAGAAAGTTTTCATGGAAAGATGTGCATTCTTTCCCTTCAGAAGTTTCATTTGAAACAATTCTTCTCCCATCTTCAGTAGTTTTGGGAGAAAAATCTGTTGGTGTTTCAACATGATGGTATCCTATGCCAAACTTAACATTTGAAGAACTTTGTTTGTTTAGCAGTAGTTGATACCCCCTACAAGATTCAACCCATTTTTCACAAGTGATCCTGGTGTCAGCAAGCTCTTGTCTGACATCTCCCAGGTCATTTAGCATCATTTTGATTTGTGCTTGGGTCTCAATAGCAGAGTCAGTTAATTTAGAAACCTCTTTTGTTTTAGCACACAGTTTTCTTTCTAAATCACATTTTATCTGTGTGTATTTTCTTTCTAAATCATTGGCTTTGCCTTGTAGGTGCACGTTTGTCTCTCTTATGAGAGCAAAAGTTTCTTTGCAAGAGTTTGAACAAAGTTTTGTCAAAGATTCTTTTGATACCTGAGACAATGCAGATTTTGAGGTACAACCTTCAAATGCCATTAAGGCAAAGTTCTTTCTGCCATTGTCTGGTTCTCCCCAGTTGATGTCAAACACTTTGTTGTCTGCATCAGGATTACACTCTGTGGTGTCATAAGGGAGACTGCTCCAGTCAACATACCCCGAGGTAAAGAGGCTTTGTTGAGGGGGTTGTTGAGGCTGTGGAGGAAGTTGAGCAGCTGGAAAGGGAGGGATTGATTGTTGGCTCTGCATCTGTTGAGCAGGCACTTGAACATATTGTACTTGAGGCATATATTGCTGTTGAGGAGCTTGTGCCTGTACAAAATGAGCACTCCCTTGAGTTCCATTGTTCCTATTATAATTGGGGTTATAGTTATTTCCAGATTGTGATTGGTTAAAGCTAGAGCTTCTACACTCTCTAGCAAAGTGTCCCAACTTCTGACACTTGTGACATCTCAGTTTAGATTTGTCAAAACCAATTTTTGTATTACTGGTCAATCCTGGAAATTTCCTTCCTGACCTTTTATAAAACTTGTTAGTTTTAATGCTTAGCATGGCCAGTTGGTGTAGTATGTCCATTTCTTCCAAGTCATCACTGCTAAAATTTTTCAAATCATCCATGATAAAACATAGATTATCAGCAGTTTGACTTTGGTCATCATTGTCATAACCTGGGAAAGATCTTTCTGATGAGATCCCAGTGGTTATGTCAATATTGTCATAAGATCCATAGGAACAAGTTGGTGAATCTTGTCCCAAAAGTGCTGTACTACCTGGTAGGTAGTCATCAGCAGTTTTACCAGAAGTTTGTAATTTCTTCTTTTGATCGATTTCTCTTTCAAAAGTGAGTAATCTCCCATGGAGTTTTGTAAGAGTGAGGGAGCTAAAATCTGGTGAGGATCTTAAGACAATGGAGTAAGTTTCCCATTTGTCAGGTAGAGACCTTAAAAATCTATGTAACATAGATACTGTTGTATAGGTCTGACCATTTAACTTTAGCTCAGAGATTAATGAGGAAAATCTTTCAAATTGTTGTGTCAAAGTTTCCCCATTAATATAAGCAAATGTTTCATATTGTTGAGCCAAAATTTCTCTGGTGTTGGCAATCACCTCTTCAGTTCCTCCAAACTGTTCTTTAAGACAGTCCCAAAGTTCTTTGGCACTTTCACAATGTAAAAGGCCAGAGTATATTTCATTTGGGAGAGCCATTGCCAACATAGAGAATGCCTTAGCATCTAGCTCAAGTTTTAGGAAATCTTCATCTGTATAGTCTTTGGGATCCTTAGGAATCCCTTCTTTAGTTTCAAGATTTATGTTTACTGGTTTGTGTGGACCATATATCACAGATCTCCAACAACCTGTGTTGGTTTGTGACAAGGTATGTGCCATTCTTTTCTGCCATATATTGTACTCATTTCTCACAAGCATGGCAGGTTTGGTGGCAGAACCAGTATTGTGTGGATCCATTTTTAAAGAGTATAGATTTGTCTGATGACTCTTTTAAATGATGGATATTGATAAAAAGTGAACTTTTGATCTTTTTATTGAATATCAATAAGAGCTTTGTGTCTGATTCTCAATTTGTTAGATTGATATGTGATCAGATAAACCAATGCTCTGATACCAATTGTTGGATCAGTTTGCTCTTGTTTGCTAAGTAAGAACTTGCTATCTTGACACTTAAGTGTTTAGCAAGTCCTTGTAAATCAGATTATAAGCACAGCGGAATGTTATAAGTTAAAGCAACACTTTTTATTCAAAGGTAGAGTTGTAACTCCCCCTTGATGTTTGAAACTAAATAAATGACAAAGTATTTATTATGAATCTAAGTTGTAAATGAGAATTAGATACTTAGCAAGATTCACAATAAATACAGAAATGGAATATAACAATGAGAGTGTTTGAAGGATTTTTCTGTTGAAAATCAATATCTAAAATAGAAGGTTGAAGCCTTCTATTTATAGACGATTACATGCATGTATCTTGCCTAAAAAGCAAGCACAGAAAGTCCAGTGACAAGTTGCACAAGTTGCAACATTGAAAGAAACAAATAAAGCTAAAAGTAATATTAAACAATAAACTACTGATGCAAAAGGGCGGTGGGAAATATCTTCTGCTAAGTGCTGATGAAGGACAACTACTGAAGAGTGGTTTTGTCTTCAGTACTTCTGAAGTGAACTTGTCTGGTTTGGACTTCAGAACTTCTGCAACTTCAGCACTTCTTCATATCTTCTAATCAGCAGTTTCTTGTCTTCACTTCAGTACTTCTATACTTAGCCAAAAATGACAGAAGTGAATTAGACTAAGGTTTACAAAAGTGGTTTCACCAATCCTCTTTGTCCTAACAAAGGAAACGAAAAGAAAATTTTTTTTACCGGTCGTTACAAGAGGTCCAAAGGTCACTATGAACTGTATCAAATGGCAAACAAGTATGATTAACAGAAGCAGTAAACGGTAACTTAATAGTTTTTCCAAACACACAAGATTGACATAGTTTGTCATTTATTTTGCCATACATAATAAAAGAAGATTGTTTCAAGAAATGTAAAAGGTTGTTGCCGGGGTGTCCTAGGCGTTGATGCCAACGGTCTTGAGACGCAGCAGCTGGAGCAGTAGGTTTGGTGAAGTTGGTGGAGAATTGTTGAGTCAATGGATAGAGGTCGCCCGTGCTATTACATCTGAGGATAGGAGCCTTGGTTTTGAGATCCTTCACAAGAAAACCAAATAGATCAAATTCAATTGAAACTAAGTTGTCAGTGGTAAGGCGTCTCACAGATATAAGGTTTTTTGATAATATTGGGTTCATAAAGGACATTGTTTAGTTTTAAAGGTGTAAAGGGGGGGGGGGGTAGGACTTGGTTACCTTGTGCCAAAACCGGGATAGACATACCATTACCAACGATTATATTTTTATTAGTGCAAGTATTAAAATTAGACGGAGAGTAAATACCTTGCTCGTTGGCCGAGTGGGCTGAGGCACCGGTGTCCATAAAACCGTGATCGGGCGGGTTCAACGCCATGGTGTACAATGCTTGCTCAATGTCCGTAAGAGTGTAACCGGTGTTGTAGGCCTGATCCGGGCGTGGGCCGAGTATACCCTGACCTGCAGTGTTAGAGCTGGGCTTGGACGGATAACGGCAGGGAGGAAAATTAGTAGGCCGAAGTTGCTGAGATGAAGCATTAAAAAATCCGGCCCATTGATTTTGGGCCCATGATGTGGGGAACACTATGTACGGGTGTGTATTATTATTATTTGAAGCATACTATGGTGAACTAAATACATTACCCACCAAGAAGTGTTGTGAACCAGAAGGGTTAGCTACCCTGTTTCGATTGTTGTTGTTTCTGCCACGGCCTTTGCCACGTCCACGACCACGTCCTCGGGTTCGATCATCCGAATTAGAGGAGGAGGAGACCAAAGCCGCAAGAGCAGTAGCCGAGAGATGAGCGGCAGAGGTAGCTTGTCGCTTCTTCTTCTATTCTTCCATATTCAACCGTGAGCGAGCCTCGGTAAAATCTGGTAGTGGGTTTCGATTCTGCAGAAATACCATCATATTGTTCGGTAAGTCCCGATAAACATTGGAGAACTAACCGGTCGTTATCAACGGGTGTCTTGATACCGGCAAGTTTATTCGAAAGTAGCTTGACATGTGTCAGGTAAGCGGACATGGAGGGGAAATTGGCGAGACTGAGGTTGGAAAATTCTTGAGAAAGAAAGATAGATTGGGTGTTTTTATTACCATTGAAGTGATTTTGGAGAGCCAGCCACGCATCGTACGCGGTTCGACCTGGTTTCATGATATCGTGATCAAGGCTCGTGGCGATAGTCCCATAAATCCACTGAAGAACTATGGTGTCTAGACGAGACCATAGCGTTTCAGCGGCTGAGGGAGCGGTTTGTTTACCGTCAGATGCGGAGGTCGAAGAGGTTGCCGTGGGCGGTTTAGGCTAAAGGTGATTGAAGACCTCATATGCATGACAGTGGATTTGAAACAGTTCAGACCATGTGATGTAATGCGATGTTTTGTCTTCGAGGGTGATGAGTGTCACACCCTCAAATTTCCACTTGCGGAGTTTTACCGCGAGGCGTATGACAAACCAGGATCCAAGTCAACGGTCACAATAAACAACACTATATGAAATACGTAAACTCAAAAACTTAGTTATCAAACCATTAACCATAGCGGAAACATTTAAAAATTTAATCAACTACAAAACTGTGTTCCAAAACATTCCAGACACTTATTTAAAATATGCGACTAAGCCTAGACGCCAATGCAGACCCGTAAGCCTAGTCCAACCAATGCTACCTTAGCGACCTGAGAAAAACATGCCAAAAAGACGTCAACATATATAATGCTGGTGAGTTCACAGGTTTGTACAAAATGTTACCAGTGTTGCCAAAATGTTACCATGTCCATATTATATCAATGTTACCAAGTACGCTAGCTAGGCGTATGTTTCATTACTACTACGATTGGAAAACCATTATTGGACACGTTTAGCAAGTTTAGCATACGTTTAAGCAGCTCGAATAATGTTCAGCACGTTTAGCAAAGTTCGAGACAACATGCACCCGCCCGGCCCTCCAAGCCGTCGAGTGGGCAGGTCACGCCCAATAGATCTATCCACATTTCCCCCGTTGTGCATCCCCGCACATTCATGGTTTCCCCTAGGATTTACAATGATCGTATAGCAATACAAAGTTAAAACCACAGTATGACATATGTTACCAAAATAGTTTAGCGCATGTTTTCTCCCCAAAAAGTTAAAGCAGTAAAAGTGGGGCCGTGAACTCACCTTAAGTTGCGTTCTTCAGTAATATAAGAAAGCTAAGCCCTTGATAATCCCACTACCAAAGATCTATCAAAATGTTCACATAAGTGTTCCGACTAATAACCATAAGGTTATCTAGTCCCCGATTGTCCAGATCGTGACCAAGTAAGTTTTAAAACGTGTTTAGGTGTTCAACCGACACACTAGATCGACCCGACATCCCGTTGGTGACTCATTACCCTAACTAATCAAGTACACATAGATTACACACAAGATTCAAGCATAAAACACTTAGTGTGTATCAAAAATATCATTTTTGAATCAAAAGGGTCGAACTAGGAAAATTAATCCACCTTCGCCCCTTTTTAAACTAACTTCGACCCTTTGGGAGCCATCTTCGACCTCTTTGAACTGATTTGATCAAACTGTCCAGGTTCGACCCTGGGATTCCACGTTCGACCACCCGATCGGTCGAATGTGCCCAGGTTTGACCCTGGCAGAATACTTTTCCCAAAAACGCTTCAAAAACATCCGAAACATCGCGAAACCTCACCAAACACAGCAGTTGATAATAATTAACATATCCCCACAAAACCCCACCAATTTTACCCCAAAACATGTTCATTTTACACCTTTCCCAAAATGGCAAAAATTATGAAAACATCACATCATGCATGAATTCTTTACCCAATTTGGAAACTTTTTGAAATCAATCCATAATCATCTTAATAGTGTTCAGTTTGTCATGCGCTTAAACATCTCAAAAAGTTCTATTGATCATACAAGCATGCATCAAGCCCTAGCTTTATTAAAACCCCTGATTTAGACATGATATTATTAATCATCTAATTGTGACCATAAACAATCCTATATTAACATCAATATCAGCCCTAAATCATGCTTCTAGCATTAGTACAGCAGCAAATCATCAAACAACACATAATATCACATAACACATAATTAACATATGTTTATTGATATGAAAACCTATGTTTAATGATAAGGTTTTGGTTTAGAAAGATGTTTAAAAGGTTTTTATTGATAAAAACATCCTTAGAACAGATCTGGACATTTAGGGTTAGATGAAAACGAATTAATATGCTTGAAAAAGGTTTAGGATTAAGAACACACATTGGATTCTTGATTAGATGTTGTTGGTAGGCTAGATTGTGGAAAACAAGAGCAAAAACTCCTTCCTCAGTGTTTAAAATCGTTTGAGAGTGTTTAGAGACGGTTAGGGTTTTGTGAAATGGTAAAAAATGACAAAGTTTGGTATTTATACTAGTCCACGTTCGCCCCTTTCACCTGGTCGAACGTACCTACATTCGCCCCTTTCACATGGTCGAATGTATCTTATTTGGTCGAATGGAATTCTATTATTTTCACATTCCAGGTTCGTCCCCTTCATTAAGGGTCGAACCAAGATTATTTTCCAGGTTCGCCCCCACGCTGTGGTCGAACCTGGACCTATGTTTTTTCTAATTTTCCAGTTTGTCGTGTTTAACGCATTTTAACGCATCCTAACACATGAACATGCAACCTTAATCTATGTTTAACATATTTAAGCATGAATGATTATCTACACATCGTTTAAACACGTCTTTGCATATAATCCACCATATAACAATTAATCTACACATAACACTTAATTAGTTTATGTAATTTCACCAACAACGGGACCCGCTACTAGTGTATTCCCAAAACGACTCCCAATGATCCTCCAGATCATTGAACCCTGGACAATCCTATTCTGACCCAACTCAATTGACCTGGTTAAGTCCGTTTATAAATGTTTCTTGCTAAGGTAGACTTAGGTGTTACTAAAATGTTTAAGCCGAACATGCCGGTGTCACATCATCCCCACGTTGAAAGAATTTTCGTCTCGAAAATTGCACAAAGCCCAAAAATGAAAGAGACGGAAAGAAAGAAACGAAAAGAAAATCTACCGGATGTCACAATGAGTATGAAGTTACGGATGTTGGATACGGTCATTACCGGGTGAAGTTTGGGGTCCATTGTATTGATAGAGGAGATGAAGAAGGAGATTCGGAGGGAAAATATGTAAGGGATATGGAGGGATAGTGATGAAGATCGAAGGAAGGAGTAGAAAAGAGGTACCAGCGGCCAAGAAAAAATTAGGGTAGAAGGTATAGGATCGAAGATGTGGGTGATACCATGTTGGAGATAATAATTCCTTGATTATTTCAATGAGAATGTTTACAATATATAATCACAATACAACAGAATCTCCTACAATGGAAATATTCTATCATCAATATTTTCCTATTTTATGTACAAAGTCTATTAAATAGTTCAAATTTCTTAATCTAATGTGGAATTTAAATATTATAACTATATTTATGCAACGTGTGAATTGAACAGTGCTTGCCACATGTCCATTTGTAATTTCTTTTAAGTTTAGGGGTGTTTTAGTCTTTTGGTGTTCTATTAATTATCCTTACCATCAAGTCAAGCTAATCTTCTGCCAGGTGTAAAACAGATGGCACCCACCATGTTCTTTTAATTTACACGTATCCTATCTCTAAGAAACATATGTTTGCCCCCATCTACCTTTTCATTTCATCCCACCTGAAAACACCTCCACCAGTCCACCTTCTGAATACCATTTTCACTCCATATCTCTAAGAAACATACCGTTCTCCTTCAAGATCCATTTTCACTCCATTGTCCAATTCAAATTTAAATATTTCGAATTTTAATTTGAAATTGATAATTTGTTATTTAATTGATTACCAATATAAGCTAAACTAATATTAGGATAATATAGGACAATTAATAGGATCAATTAATGTATTAATAAGAGTTGACGTAACTTATGTAGGGACTTTGAATCATATTAACTGTGTAAATAAAAGGATAATTAGTATGTGAAATTTCTTACAATTATTAACCAAAATTCAAAATTTTAAATTTTGTCAAATTAGAATTTAAACATTTCGAACTTTAATTTGAAATTTGAAATTCAAAATTCGATATTTAATTGATTACCAATATAAGATAAACTAATATTAGAATAATATAGCACAATTAATAGGATCAATTAATGTATTAATTGGAGAGTTGACACTACTTATGTAGAGACTTTGAATCTTATTAAATATGTAATTAAAAATATAATCAGTATGTGTAATTTTTCTTACCAATATTAACAAAAACTCAAAATTTGAAATTTTAAATAATTCAAATTTAAATATTTTGAATTTTAATTTGAATTTTGAAATTTAAAATTCGAAATTTAACTTATTACCAATATAAATTACACTAAATTTAGGAAGTAAGTAATTTGAATTTAATAAGAAATTTTAATGAATTCCTAATTTACGTCAGTTTCCTTTCTAATTCTCATTTATTGATTTTTGTTTAAAAAAAGTAAAAAGACTAAAACGTGAAAAAGCGACATATCTTCAATTTACCAATATCTCCGTCATACAAAGCATGAACATAAAAAACAGCCTTGGAACACGACATATTTAGCAAATTGCCACTAACGACGTTTTAACAACACCTTTTAAAAACGATCCAAATTGAAGACTTTGTTTTCCCAAACAATTTTTTTCTTTATAAATTTATGCATAAATCCAAAAACAATACATTATTATTGAACCTAATAATCATTTTAGAGGTATATTGAAGGTAATTCATAACATGAGCATGGGAAATATTGATGAGCAACTAAATAAAAAAGATTAGAAACTCTTACCATTAGGTGAACCGTCTCTGGGATTGAATCTAATAATCGCCCATCCTGTATATCGAGATGAAAAAACTCGTGTATTAAACGATTCATCCATCAATAAATGATTCATGATGAAAGCATGAATATAACTGTAAAATTAAACAAAAAACATATGTGCAAAATCGATCCAAAACTTACCTCTCAAACTTATAGTCGACATCATGTTTAGTCAAAGATCGATTTAACCCAGAAAGCAATCAATAGCCTGTCAGTTGTGTATTCTTCCATATTGATTCTTCTTCAAGGGTGATTCAAATAGAAACCCTAAACCAAAAAGTACGAATTGATATACATGCGGCGCAAGAGAGAAGAAAGTAGATGTCGATTATAGATGTCACACCCTCAAATTCCACTTGAGTGGTTTTACCGCGAGGCGCGTGACATACCAGGATCCAAGTCAACGGTCACAACAAATGACAACTATATGCAATAAAAAAGTTACGTAGAAATACCAACCACGCAGTTTATAAGTTCAAAAGTAAAGTAGACAACGACAGCGGAAGCTTAAAATGTTTACAAAACCAATAGTCACAAGTATGAATGAAAACACAACCCGGTTTTACTTATAAATGCAGGACTAGATGCAGTGCGACTCCAGTGCGCCTAAGACTCCCTGCTACCTTAGCGACCTGAGAAAACTTGCGAAGTTAGACGACACATATAGTTCCGGTAAGTGACAGAGATAAAGTTTGTAAAAGTTTGCCATAAAGTAAACCAGACCCAACAATCCTTACATCTATACCTGATGCTAGCTAGACATCGTTACATGATACTATAGTGTCATGAACCACTGCTGACAAATAAGAATGCTTCAAACCCGTCACCGGTTCATCACCGGTGCCGTAAGATATAGGACAAATATGCACCCGCCACCGACCTCCAGTCGGCCCGAGTGGGGCTTGCCAGGCTCAATAGATCTATTCACACTTTCCCCGCTATGTACCCACATATTGATGGTTCATTAAGACATGAGAGGACTTTACTGATGAAATCAGAATCACTAAGTATCCATGTGATATAAAGTAATATGTTGGTTTAAAAGTTAGAAAGTTTGTACCGCATGTTTCTCCCCCATAAATGTTCCGAAAACACTAAAGAATGGGGATGTGACACTCACCTTAGTTTGCGTTCTTGAAATAAGAATAAAGATAGGCCTTGATAATCCCAAATACCGGCGATCTATCAATAAAGTTTGCATAAGAGTTTTGACTAATAACCCTAAGGTTAACTAGTCCCCGATTATCCAGATCATGACTAAGTGAGTTTGAAATCATGTTTGACTGTTTAACTGACACTCTAGACCGACTCGACATCCCGTTGGTGATCCATTACACAAATAAATCAAGCACACATAGATTACAAGTAAGGTTCAAGCATATAACACTTAGTTTGCATCAAGAATCGCACATACGAAGTAGTTGGGTCGAATAAAGGAAGAAATAAGTTTGGTTCGACCCCAGTAAGCCTAGTTTGACCCATATGGTGTTCCTTCAACCCCAATATAAGTTCATGCAACCTAAAATAAGTTCATTCGACCTTAACACATGTTCATTCAACCAAAATGATGCAAATTCAACCTACAGGAGGCTAGGTTCGACCCTGAGACTCTACCTTCGACCCCACGATGGTCGAAGGTGACCCCAGGGTCGACCCTAGCACTACTTCATTTCCTAAAACGCATAAAAAACATCCGAAAACATCACGAAACATCTTGAAACACATCAGTCAAGCATGAATAACATATCCCACAAAACCCTACTATTTTTACCTTAAAATCAGTCCGTTTTAATGTTTACCCAAAATGGCAAGATTATGGAGATGTCACATCATGCATGTAAACTTTACCCGATTTGGAAACTTTTGTAAAATCACTCAACCATCATATTATTATGCTTAGGTCATGATGTGAAACAAAACCCCCAATCATATTATCCCTAACAATATCAAGTATCAATCCCTAAATCTATCAAAATCCCCAAATTAGACATAACATCATCATCCAATAACTTGTGACCTAAGATAATCAAAACTCATCAGTTATAACCACCGTAGAACATCTCTATATCATCAAAACATCATACAAACATCAAACAACACATAACACAACATGAAGGATCATTAACACATGTTAATATATAAGAAAACTCATGTTTTATGATAAGGTTTTGCTTAGAAAGGTTATTAATCATAAAAGTTATCTTAGATCGGATCTGGAACTTTAGGGTTTTATGAAAAGGAATTAAAATTTATCAAAAAGGATTTAGGATGAAGAACACACCTTAGATCTTCACTCGTAATGATTTAGAGAGGGTTAGATTATGAAAAACGAGATCAAAAACTCCTTCCCCAGTGATAAAAGTCAAAAGAGAGTGTTTAGAGGCGTTTAGGGTTTGTAAAATGATGAAAAATGACTAAGTGTGGTATTTATAGTATGGGTAGGTTCGACCCTGTATAGGGGTCGAATGAGGGTTTATGTGGTCGAAGGAGGTTTCTAATAAACAGATAGTCAGGTTCGACCCCCTTAAGGTCGAACCAGATAGGGTCTTTTCCAGATTTTCCAATTTTGTCATTTTAACGCATTTAACACATCCTAACACATGAACATGTAATCCTAACATACGTTTAACATATATAAGCATGGATAATTATCTAAACATCGTTTAAACACGTATTTGCATATAATACACCATATATGAATCAATCTACGCATAACACTTAATCTAGTTTATGTAATTCATCAACAATGGGACTCAAGACTCGTGTGTACATAAAATGACACCAATGATCCTCCAGATCATTGAACTCTGGACAATACGTAAGAAAATCCCGACTCAACTAACCCAGTTAAGTACGTAAATAAAACGTTTCCCGCTAAGGTAGACTTATAAGTTTAAAAATGTTAAGTCAAATATGTCGGGTGTCACAATAGAGGTTAGGAGAATGTTTACCTTGAGAAGAAGACATAGTGCTTTGGCTGGAAATGCAGAGAATTGGGGAAGATAGGCGAGAGATTGTTTTTGAAATATAATCTCACCAAAATTATTTGTATAGGAAAGTCAATATGCTTTGACCGAAAAAACTAAATCACCATTTATTTACCTCATTTAATTTACTCAAGATTTATAACAAAAAACAATATCCATATCCTCACATGCACCATCAAGAATAATAGATAACTGTATCAAAATCAAGAAAGATCATAATATTTATTCTTTTTTAGGTTTTCAAATATTGTGAACCAGAAAATACATATTGTCCATACATTTCCATACGTGCTTGCCTTAAAATCTAAATAAAATGACATTATTAAATAATTAATTCATATAAAAACAAACATGAAACATTAAACAAAAGAAAAATCAAGCCCAAGAACAAAATTTCAAACAAACTGTTTGATTATAAAAACTAACTAAAGATTTCAAAATCAAAAATCAAACCTTGATAACAGAAGCATGTAAGCAACAGTCGCTCGGGTAAAAATCTGAAACAAATGGAAGTCCTCTTTCACCGGTGTTGAATAATTATAGCGCCATCGTCGTCATTGTATTCAAAACAAAACAAAATCCGTTTTCAGAACATAGATTTCGGTTAAACTTTAAAGAATGATGGATGTTTTATAGAGAGATTGTTTTAGGATTTTTAAGATTTGGGGAAGATGGAGTAAACTTGTTTTTGGAATTTTATGTCACCAATTGATTGACATCATTTAATTAATGTTTTGACCGAGAAAGGTAAATTACAATTAATTGACATCATTTAATTATTGATTTTTGTTTTAAAAAAAATGAACATTCTTATAAATTACATGGTTGTGCCACGTGGCACAATATGGAGGTGATAACAATTGAACTTTGAATGAGGGAATTCCATGTGTACATATTGAGTTTTGTTTATTATATGTACTAGACTATTGCCCGCGTGGACACGCGGTTCAACAACTAACAATTATTTGAAGCGGTAAACCTATAAACAAAATATAATAGAAATATTTTATTAAAATTTAAAAGCAAGGAATACACATTTTATTTAAATATCACTAAATATTTTCTTATACACCACATTTTTTGTTTTAGTCTTGAGATTCCCATCACCATCTAGTATAAGTAATTTCACCACTGCCCTGCTTTTAACTCTTGACAATGCGACATAAAGTTGGCCATGTGAGAATACGGGGTCTCTTAAATACAATCCAACCTTTGATAAAGACTATCCTTGGTTTTATTGATGGTCATTGCGAAACATACGGATATTGGGAATTGACGCCTTTGGAACTTCACTGGAATTTTGTTATCAGATGGTATTTGAGGAGTATTATCTAGTAAAAAATAAATAGTAGTGAAAAATATTTCTGATAAAATGTTAAAAGTAAGACACCGTTTGAGTTAGATCATTCAAAATTCGAATTAAATGTTATAATTAAGTCTAATTGTTACCATTATAGATATTAAAATGTGAAATTATATACTTTAATAGAACATTTAATATTTGAATTGTTTATAAATTTTAACTGAAATCTATCAATTGAAATTATTGTATTCAAAATTTGAATTTTAACTTGTAACTAATTTGAGATATTTATAACTAAAACTATTATTTGTTAAATTTTAAATATACTAGGAAATATCTAATTAGTATATCTCTATTTTAAAGGTAATAGTAGGATTGTTTGTTACAATTATTAACTTAACTTCAAAAGTTTGAAATTTTTTAAAATATTCAAATCATTCAAAATTCGAATTAAATGCTATAATTAAGTCTAATTATTACCATTATTATCTAGAATTCAAAATGTATAATTTTTATAATGTTAACAAAATTTTAAAATTTATATTATAAATATTGAAATATGAAATTATATACTTAACTAGAACAATTAATATTTGAATAATTATAAATTTTAACTAAAATCTATCAATTCAAATTCTAGTAAGCAAAATTTGAATTTTAAGTTGTAACTAATTGGAGAAATTTATAATCAAAACTATGATTTGTTAAATTTTAAATATATTAGGAAATATCTAATTATAATATCTATATTTTAATTGTCATTGTAGGATTAATTGTTACAATTATTAATTTAAATTCAAAGTTTGAATTTTTAAATATTCAGATAATTCAAAATTTGAATTAAATGTTATAATAAAGTCTTATTGTTACTATTATTATCCAAAATTTAGAATTTTTATAATGTTAAAAAATTTAAAAAATAAAATTATAAATATCGAAATATGAAATTATATACTTAAATAGAACATTTAATATTTGAATATTTATAAAGTTTAATTGAAATCTATCAATTCAAATTCTAGTAATCAAAATTTGAAATATTCAAATCATTCAAAAATTTGAATTAAATATTTTAAATGTATTAATTAAATCTAAATCTAAATGTTACCAGAAATCTTAAATTCAAAATTTTGAGATTAAATATTTAAATAAAACATTTAGCATTCAAATATTTTTAAAAATTAACAGAAATCTATAATTTCAAAGTCTAGTATTTAAAATTTTAGTTTGAGTTAATAGCCATTTTCGTCCCTGAGGTTTGGGCCAGTTTGCCACTCCAGTACAAAAGTTTTTTTTTTGCAATTCCTTCCTTGAGGTTTGGATTTTGTTACCAAATTCGTCCTTTTCACTAACCCAGTTAAAAAAGGTCGTTAGTGTTAGGGGTATTTTTGTCTTTTTACCTCAGGGACGAATTTGGCATTTAAAATTCAAGGATTTTTATTTCAGCAAACACCATAGTGTATAATGTATATCTTAAAAAAGTACTTGGTACCATAATGAGCTTTGATGAATCACATCCAAAATGTCTCTCAACTTCTTGGGCTGAACCGGCCGGTTTTTTCATCTCTATTATCAACATTCAAACAAAACACAACGAATGAATTCACTATAGCCTATAAAGATATTAAAGATTCTCAATTGCAGGCATGCAAACTTAATTCAAATAATTAGCATCTATCTTACTATGTCTAATTACTCGGATTCCAATGGCAAACTCAAGTGCCCTAGCTTTGCTACCATCAGGATCATACTCCTCAAGTCCTAATCCCGATCAAAACCAGCAAACACATCATAAAGAATACAAATAGAAAAAAAACACATCACAATATATAAACTTGAACTTAAATTACAAGCAAAGTTACTAAAAACTGCAATATTATTCCCAAAAACAGATTTACAAGACTCCACAGACATGGTAAGCGGGCCCCACAACCCCAAAGAGTAAGGAAGAGTAAGAGTATTATCCTTATCAAACACAACACCTTTGATGTGTGTAAATGTATAAATATAAATAACACAAGTTCTAATTAAAACGACTCACCTAAGAACTACACACGCACGACAAGTGTACCGGTCGCAAAGCAGTAAACAGATAAGACCGAGTATCGAACCCAAAGACGCGAATGCAACTCTCGATCACAACCTATACGAATACTAGCTTAAATAAATATATACTTAAATGGGGGGGTTTAAACTAATAATTATAAACTTAATTAAACTAAATAGATTAACCTTAACTTAACTCGGCAACTAATACAAACTTAAGGAACCGGAGAAATCAGATAGGAAGAAGGCTGGTTACTTAGGTAAAATCCCTAGACACTAGCAATAAATCATAAATCTGGTAATTAACTTGAGACCCTATTCTTATCTAACAAACCTCCTGCCAAAGATAGCTCATAGACTCAAGGCGGGACAAGTGTAGAAATGCTAAGATGGATCTGGATCGCCCTAGCGTACCAAAATCCCACAGAAATCAGATTAAAACCTCTCCTGGATTAAAACCCTCAAACTATGAAGCAGACTTAAACTCTACTGAAGAAAACCTAGGAAAACTCTAAACACGGACAAGTAGCGACTCCCGCCCTAGCGCTTGCCAACTATCGAACAATGCCTAGTTAGTTACCTAGCAAACTCGAGTTAGATTTCTCACCCTCAAGAATGGACTGCACGTCTTAGTTAATTTATTATATTAGTTTGTTATACTTGTGTCGTACTCCAACTCCAAATACTAGCACGCTAACCTAAGTTGACGAACTAGATTGATTTCAAGACCTAGGGGGTATCTCTACATGCCTAGCTCCACAAAACCAATAAACAAACTTCAAATAAAATTAACACCAACACACATATATCAAATCCAACAATAAAATTAAAATCATGTAATCCTACACATCAAAATTAAAAACCAAGAATCATTAAAAACTGCAAATTACGTGTCTAGTTCATAAACCTAAGCAACCATAAAAGTCTAGCTACTCATAATATTTAGAAACATAAATTCAAAGTTTATAAAAAACAATTTCATCATGTCTATAAAAATATAGAGCGAAAACTAAACCTAACCCAAGGCTCGTTGGCTATTGATCTTTAACGTGCCCGTGGCCTTTTCTCCTTCCATGCTCGTTCGATCGTCACCGTAGTTAGGTTGACTTTTGTTCCTGTGCCGTTTGATGTATGAATGATATATTATTGATATCTGCGGCGCTTCCCTTCTTTTCTTAATAGTTCGAATTTTTGATATAATATATATCCCTAAACATATCTCTTCTTTTGTGACCGACTTTTGATTGTGTTTTTGTTTTGTTGTTAGGCTTGGGCTGCGAATTGTAATTGGTGGGCTCCTCATCTTCGCTTCATTCTTTTCTTTTAAGTAAATCTTGGTTTCATCCAAGATATTATTATTATTACTACTCTTGTATCGGGTTCACGACTTGACCAAAGTTCCTCGTTTACGCTCCAACGTTCACACGAACACCTACCAAAATATAAAATAAATAAATAAGTACTAAAAATTAATAACAATCTATACAATGACAAAAATAGGCCAACAAACGAATACACGCCTAAAACTACTAAAACTATATACAAAAGACTCAATTATAACAAAAAAATACATAAGAGAATAGATGTGTTTTACGACACATCAAACATCCCCACACTTGACTCTTTTTCGTCCCTGAAAAAGAATTATGCTATGGAATCACAGTTAGGTTTACATCCAGTTTCAAAACATAGGTTACTTAATTAATAATCTACTAACGTATTGATTGCGATTGCAGGTATATTGATCCTCTTAAACCCACACCGGTTTCCAAGCCCCTTTTTATTTATGTTAAGTTCATGTTGATTAGTCTATCTAGAGTCTCACTCGAAGGAAGCCACAGTTCCTCCTTATCTCGCCTCAAGCTTATGAAGCTAAAGGAACGACCAATTGACCATTTCCCAACCGTCTTATGTAGAAAACCAAGAGAATTTAAAATCACTTTTTTTTTTTGCATACTTAACTCAGAGGGTGTGACCAATCCAAGTCGCTATCCCAGTGGCCAGGCACCTTAAGCTTCAGCATTTTTTTTTCATCTCAGCATACTTAACTCAGAGGGTGTGACCAATCCAAGTCGCTATCCCAGTGGCCAGGCACCTTAAGCTTCAGCATTTTTGCTTTGATCTCTAATTTTTTTTTAAGTGATTAGAAATTCTAACGGTTTTCTACTTATAACGGTGCTTCTTATACTATTTTTGGCGGTTTCGGTCTCCCTGTTTCTCCTAGATGAGAACCCACAAAATAGCCTAACATAATTAATTTATTACTTTTCAAAGGAAACCTTTCTACCGGCCGAGCCTACCCACATATCCCAAATCAGACACGTTTTCAATCAATTTTAATCTCTTATTATACATACTATTTGAAAACCGGACACCTAACTTTACCTATCATTTTCCATATTTTATATAATGCAAACTTCAAAATCAGGGACTGTTTTTTTTTTCAGTTTTTTTTTATTTAAACGACTCTGTATACAGACTAAACGACAGTTTCCCATCCCCACACTTAAATTCTACATTGCCCTCAATGTAGGAATAGAAAACGACTCAAAACAAAAAATAAATTCCGAATACAAAAATGAAAAGACGAGGGCAAATTGGAAAGGACTTAGCTGGTTCATTTTTCTTTGTAAGCTCTAAAACTTTAGTCCAATCCAGCTCGATCGTATAGCATTTCATTCGCGATCGGCTTTGACACAATAATAAACTCCGGGCTTTCCTTGATAAATGATAAACAGCTTCGGAATCACCCGAATGGAGATTGAGTACGGGTGGTGCAATCCAAACCTGCGCAAAACAAAACAAACAAAACCCGAGCATAATACCGAACCACACAAAAATAAAAAGACTCAAACTACTGACTTAGACTCATAAAATAACAACAAACAAGAAGATGTACCTGCTTGGCAAACTGGCGGTGTATGGTGGTAGAACCAAATGGGTAGAGAGAAAAAAAAATTATGGTTCTTGCTCAACGTGAAGGACACTGGTGATCACAACACGAGTTGCAAGAGAAAAAAAAAATATAACTTTCCGGGGTAATAGCCGGTCGCATAAGGCGAACAGGTCAGCCCAGACTCTTCACATTACGTGAAAAATCTTTTTTCACAGAAAGTTAATTAATTTTTTTAAGAAAAAATCTCTTTTATTACCCAAACCTTTACCAAAACTCCCACTCATAAAATATATATAAAGATAATACATGGGATCCGCTCATTGTGAAATTTCCTCTACCTAAGCAAACACGCAAACTTGCAAATAGACTTAAAGACACAAAAAACAAAGATAAAAAAAAAAAGATAAAAACCTACGAACCACTACCGAAGGACGGACCACAAAAAAAAATGAAAAGCTAAAAAAAAAAATAGGTATAAATATAAATTTACAAACTCTACAGAGCCTCCCCACACTTAAACTTAATCAGGGGGCTTCTCTTTTATCTGGACCCGATCCAACCCGTTTAATTCCACCCGGTCCATATTATTTAGCAAAATTACATTAGTGGAATTGAATAATATTTTATCGAATTTAAATGGGTCGGGCCACCAATATTTAAATTTACCTGGACCAAACCTAATTCTTGGCATGTAGTGAGGGGACTTGTTGTCTCTGCAACTCCTAACCCTCACCCTGTGTCGGTCCAGGTGCCTCTTCGCCTTTTCCCGTGGTGGTGGCCATGGTGGTGGCACTAGTAGCAGTGTAATATCCAATGCCTGCACGGGCCGGCTGTGGTGTTCTTCTTCTTCCACCACTGCTTCTTTCTCATATTCCTTGTTTGGTGACACTTGGTCAAAATCTTTGTCCATTTCTGGAGCTGACAAATCACCCAACTCGTCACCAAACTCTGCTTCCCCATCAGCTGCTTCTTCAAGCAGGTCAGTGGTGTCTTCCTCTTCCACCACTTCTTCCTCAAACAGCCAACCTGTGGATTCTGAAAAATCCATATCTTCCTCAGCCTCCCCTATCTTCTCCATCATGGCTTTCCTATGCGCGTCCCAGGCTATCCTTTCTATCTCCTCATCATCACTCCAGACATCTGCCTCCCAAGGATATGCTGCTGAACTAGAGATCTGGCGAGGCTGCTCATTCTGTTGAACCGGAGGTGGGACTAAGGCGTCCATTATGGTCTCTGGCTCTAACCCTGAATCCTGCAAAATATCATCCTCACAAGACAAGTGTAAAGAATCATATGGGTCAGTTAAATCATGCACAGAATCAGATGAGTAAGGACAAACAGTTTCAGCAACGGGACTAATACAATCAGGTAATGTAAATGTTACCATCTCGTCTGGGTCATCATTTGTGAAATAAACCTGCTGAACTGGAGGTGGGACTTCAACGTCCATTATGGTCTTCAGTTCATCCACCTGAGCCTCTAGCCTCTTAAGTGCCGCATCTTGTTCCCTCAAAGAGTCGGTGCGCTTGGATAGTAAAGAATCGATATCCTCGAGCATGAGCTGTTGTTTAGCAAGTAAGGCGGCAAAATCGGGTCTAGTGTGAGACGAGACATCCCGATAATCGGGATGTGGATACAAATGTTGGCTAGGTGGATACTCTGACGAGTTACCACCATGCCTATCCTCATACATCTCAGCTTGTAGACGATCAAGCCGACGTTTTGTTCTATCTAGTGACTCAGATGTTGCAGGGTTAAACCACCGGTTAGCCTGTGGGTGTGAAGGCTGGTATGACTGATATGGCTGCGGCTGCAAATACGTGTTAGCATAGTAATCTGCGGAATACCCCGATGAATTTGGGCATTTTATAGTAAAATGGGGCCCTCCACAGATCTCACACATGTTAAAAAAATATATATTACGAATAAAAACTAATAAAAAATAAAAAAAATAATAATTACAGAAAAAAAACAAAAACTATTTACAAATTAAAAGACCAGACAAACGGTTTGGGAAGTTATCCAGAATGCCAATTGCGTCCCCGGCAACGGCGCCAAAAACTTGATGTGTGTAAATGTATAAATATAAATAACACAAGTTCTAATTAAAACGACTCACCTAAGAACTACACACGCACGGCAAGTGTACCGGTCGCAAAGCAGTAAACAGATAAGACCGAGTATCGAACCCAAAGACGCGAATGCAACTCTCGATCACAACCTATACCGAATACTAGCTTAAATAAATATATACTTAAATGGGGGGGGGGGGGGTTTAAACTAATAATTATAAACTTAATTAAACTAAATAGATTAACCTTAACTTAACTCGGCAACTAATACAAACTTAAGGAACCGGAGAAATCAGATAGGAAGAAGGCTGGTTACTTAGGTAAAATCCCTAGACACTAGCAATAAATCATAAATCTGGTAATTAACTTGAGACCCTATTCTTATCTAACAAACCTCCTGTCAAAGATAGCTCATAGACTCAAGGCGGGACAAGTGTAGAAATGCTAAGATGGATCTGGATCGCCCTAGCGTACCAAAATCCCACAGAAATCAGATTAAAACCTCTCCTGGATTAAAACCCTCAAACTATGAAGCAGACTTAAACTCTACTGAAGAAAACCTAGGAAAACTCTAAACACGGACAAGTAGCGACTCCCGCCCTAGCGCTTGCCAACTATCGAACAATGCCTAGTTAGTTACCTAGCAAACTCGAGTTAGATTTCTCACCCTCAAGAATGGACTGCACGTCTTAGTTAATTTATTATATTAGTTTGTTATACTTGTGTCGTACTCCAACTCCAAATACTAGCACGCTAACCTAAGTTGACGAACTAGATTGATTTCAAGACCTAGGGGGTATCTCTACATGCCTAGCTCCACAAAACCAATAAACAAACTTCAAATAAAATTAACACCAACACACATATATCAAATCCAACAATAAAATTAAAATCATGTAATCCTACACATCAAAATTAAAAACCAAGAATCATTAAAAACTGCAAATTACGTGTCTAGTTCATAAACCTAAGCAACCATAAAAGTCTAGCTACTCATAATATTTAGAAACATAAATTCAAAGTTTATAAAAAACAATTTCATCATGTCTATAAAAATATAGAGCGAAAACTAAACCTAACCCAAGGCTCGTTGGCTATTGATCTTTAACGTGCCCGTGGCCTTTTCTCCTTCCGTGCTCGTTCGATCGTCACCGTAGTTAGGTTGACTTTTGTTCCTGTGCCGTTTGATGTATGAATGATATATTATTGATATCTGCGGCGCTTCCCTTCTTTTCTTAATAGTTGAATTTTTGATATAATATATATCCCTAAACATATCTCTTCTTTTGTGACCGACTTTTGATTGTGTTTTTGTTTTGTTGTTAGGCTTGGGCTGCGAATTGTAATTGGTGGGCATCTTCGCTTCATTCTTTTCTTTTAAATAAATCTTGGTTTCATCCAAGATATTATTATTATTACTACTCTTGTGTCGGGTTCACGACTTGACCAAAGTTCCTCGTTTACGCTCCAACGTTCACACGAACACCTACCAAAATATAAAATAAATAAATAAGTACTAAAAATTAATAACAATCTATACAATGACAAAAATAGGCCAACAAACGAATACACGCCTAAAACTACTAAAAACTATATACAAAAGACTCAATTATAACAAAGAAATACATAAGAGAATAGATGTGTTTTACGACACATCAACCTTCAAACCCCTTTCTTTTCAATGCAGCCCAATCTATATACCTTATATCCTGTACCCATACATGAGGTATCATCCAATTCCTATTCCTAGTAATCACTGACACCAAAAAAAGAATCCCTTTGATGTTAATCCTCTGTCCCACTGCTGCTTTGAAGTCTGTCCACCACATGTTTGTGAAAATGCCGCTACTAGATTCACCCCTATCTTTGTCTCTATCTTGTTCTATTTCATAATCCCTTGATGGGTCTTTTAGATTTGCAGAATCCCTTATTGGGTCTTTTAGATTTGTGGAAAAAGAGTTGTAATTTGGATTAAAGAAGGCAGTGTCAGGATGTTGGTCGTCATTGATGTAATAATCTTGATTTTGTTTGTTGTGTTGGGGTTCGTTAATGGTGGGAAGGGAGTAAGAGATGCGGGTGGAGGGATGGGATGGGATGAGCGAAGTTTGGTGTTGGATGGACGGGGAAGATGGTTATGTGAATGTGATGATGAATGAAGAAGGTTTGTTGGCAAAAAAAAAAAAAAAAAAATCCTTGAATTTTAAATGCCAAATTCGTCCCTGAGGTAAAAAGACAAAAATACCCCTAACACTAACGACTTTTTTTAACTGGGTTAGTGAAAAGGACAAATTTGGCAAAAAAAAATCTAAACCTCAGGGAAGGAATTGCAAAAAAAAATATTTTGTACTGGAGTGGCAAACTGGCCCAAACCTCAGGGACAAAAATGGCTATTAACTCTTTTAGTTTTTACTTGTAATTAATTTGAGAAAGTTACAACCAAAATATTAATTGTTATATTTTAAATATATTAGGAAATCATAATTTAAAGATAGTAAATAGGTGTAATGGTTACCATTTATAACTTTAATTCAAAATTTTAATTTTTTAAAAGATTAAGTCATTAAAAATGTTTATTTTAAAGGATAATTAGTATGTATAATTTCTTACCATTATTAAACAAAATTTGAAATTTGAAATTTGAAATTTTGTCTAATTCGAATTTAAATATTTCGAATTTTAATTTGAAATTGATAATTCGTTATTTAATTGATTACCATTATAAGCTAAACTAATATTAGGATAATATAGGACCGTTAATAGGATGATTAATGTATTAATAAGAGTTGACACAATTTATATTGTGACTTTGAATCATATCAACTATGTAAATAAAAGGATAATTAGTATATGTACTTTCTTATAATTATTAACTACAATTTGACAAAATTTTATATTTTGTCAAATTCAAATTTAAACATTTCGAACTATAATTTGAAATTTGAAATTTGAAATTCAAAATTCGATATTTAATTAATTACCAATATAAGCTAAACTAATATTAGAATAATATAACACAATTAATAGGATCAATTAATATATTAATTGGAGAGTTGACACTACTTATGTAGAGACTTTGAATCTTATTAAATGTGTAATTAAAAGGATAATTAGTATGTGTAATTTCTTACCATTATTAACCAAAACTCAAAATTTGAAATTTTGTATATTTTGAATTTTCATTTGAATTTTGAAATTCAAAATTCAAAATTTAACTTATTACCAACATAAATTACACTAAATTTAGAAAGTGAGTAATTTAAATGTAATAAAGAAATTTAATATGCTTCTAATTTACGTTAGTTTCCTTTCTCATTCTCATTTATTGCTTTTCGTTAAAAAAAAAGGTAAAACGTGGATATTTCTATTAGATATTCTAAAAAATGTAAATAGATAAATATAAGGAATAAAGAGATTACCTAAGTAATTTGTAGCAAAAGTCATCTCAAATTTGTCTTCTGAGAACTCCAGCTTCTTAGAAAATTTGCCTACGTTATTTCTAATATGAAAATTATATTCTTCGTCAGTAAGTTACTTAGATATTTAAATATTAGAAATTACAAGTGAAAGATCCACTAAAAAAGGTTTTTTTTTTCTATTTAGAATATCTTATAGAAATATCCACTTAAAGATATTTCTACTATATTTTAATCTCTCCCTTCTTTAAACCCATGATAATAATTCCATATTATTAGCCTCAAATATAGGAAACTCATTTAAATTTTCAATCAATTCTTGGATTTTGAATTTCGAATGAATGATCCAAATTGGAGCCCCATATCCGAATACACTAACCCATTATTCATTTATTCTAGAATCAAACAATAAAAAACATTCACTCCTGATGATGAAGATCCAAAAAGAGATGATCCTCAAGAACACATGAAAGAACACTAACATGAAAATTCTTTAACACATACAATAACCCTATTGATCCCATACAATAACTCCCATTAGCAAACCCACCCTAGAATTAACATTTTAAAACATAAATAAAATTCAGAACAAAACAATGTACAAATCAACAAACACATACATATGAAACCACCTATTTTTTACTGATATCAAGATCATACCTTTAAAAGCAAGTCGGTCCAAACAATCAATTCGTTCAATTAACATTTTCATACTTATTCACAAGCTTCTCCAAACGCTTATCTTTAAGAAAACCTACACATATTAATATCATATCATTGTTGAGAAATTCGACATCAGAGATTGTGTTACAGGAGAATGGAAAGATGATACCTTGAAAAAGAAGAAGGAGAGGAGACGATGGAGAATTATGTATGAAATCATTTGACTCTAAAATTGAAACTTATTAAACATAAAGAATAATACGCAATACATCAAGATTGAAACCTAAAGTATTCAAATCAGTATGAAAAAGAAAGAAAAACATGAACCCTAAAACTGAAAAATTATTAAACCTAAACAATAATACACAATAAATCAAGATTTGAAACCTAAATCATTAAACTCAGTTAAAACAAAAACAGAAAAATATTAATCAGCCACGATAATGTTACAGAAACAAAAACGAAAACAAAAACAGAGGAATGTGATAGATGAAGAACGATAATGTTACAGAAGAATGGAAGAGACGATACCTTGGAGGAGATGAGACGAAGGAGATGTCTTTGATGGGTTAATTGGTTTAGTGTTTCAAAGAGATGATAATAATTGGTTGTTGTGTATGATTGAGAATGGTTTAGGAAAGTTAATATTACTAAATGATTCTTAACCAACATTAATTAAGAATGAATTTTGATTTAAAAAAAAGAAAATTTTATAAAGTCTCACCTTTTGCCATGTGGCACAATGTAGGAGGAGAGAAGATTGAGGGTGCAATGTGAGAGTGCCATGTGTCTACAATTGCTTTTGTTTATTATATGTATAGATATAGATATAGATATAGATATAGATATAGATATAGACTATGTGAGATCCCGTGTGGAAAACACACGGGAGGATCAAAACCTACTTTGAGGCCAACCAATAGATTGGCTGCACATTAACCAACCCTAATCTGCCCTACACTAACCACTGACGCGTCAGCAGACCAAACCCTACAAAACACTCCATCTATCGTTAAAAGAAAAACTGTATTTTGTAACGTCTGTTCATTTCACAACATCAGTTAATAATACACTGAGGCAATAGATCGTTTGTTACTAAACGGTTTGTAATTCAACGTCTGTTCATTTCGCAACTCTGTTCATTACATCAATTAAGCAGGTTTTTTAAAACACCTGGTTGCAAAAAACTGTTGATTCAAACAGTTGTTGCATTAACCACCGACTGACCGATACGTCAACAGTGCAAACGTCTGCTGAGAGAACCACTATTTCGCAACGACTGTTTATATCTTTTAACACTGATCAGATGTTTAATAACTGAAAGGTAACAACCAAGAAACAAAAACTCTACAGACGGATTAAAAAGCTGTAGCCAATATGTAGCGATATCTAAAAAACCATATCTAATCAACGTTAAACAAAACAAATATAATCAACTTTAAACATCAATATACATTATGAATTCCATCTTCATAATATCTGTTTATACATATGAATAGACATTAGGAATTAATAAACTTAATCTTCAATTCCTTTAAAGGTACAATTCCTTTTGTTCTTGAACTTTAAGCACTTTAGGCATATGAAACTCAATATGCGTATTAACTCATTGATATGCGATGGATGGTATCCACGGCTAGTTAAAGGAATTAATAAACTTAAGCTTCAATTCCATTGAAGCTTCAAGCTGTGCGTGTAGATCTTTGAATCTAGCCACAAGTTCTACATCCTTAATACCGAACTCTGAATTGCACAACAACGACAAATCACGAACAACAGTTGAAGGCATTGACTTCAAAATCCATTGAACAACGTCTCGCTCAAGTGTGCCTAAGTGCAAACGTTCAAAACAAATCTTCAACTCCCTTGTAGTCTTCAAATATCGATAGCATTGTCGTGTAATTTGATTGAGAACAAATTCCTTCATTTCATCTTCACGGTTAACACTTGGGGTTGTCATTAATACAATTGGTGAACACTGAAAATGTAAATGTTAATATATTAATTAAAATCGTTTATGATAAACTTTCTAATGTCTTTAGTATTTTATAGACTGACAACGCGTGAAGATGAAAGGTCATACGGTAGAATATTTATTATACTTGGGTTAACGTGTGAAACATAAATGCACGAAGACTTTGGAAAACGAATAGACGAAATAATTTATCTATAAATTCCACACAATACATATTCTAAAATTTATCTACAAAAATGGCAAATAGATCATACTACCATTTTGCTGATACAGCAAATGCTAAGTCTTTATCCAGCGCTTGGTCACTAACAGAAAAGAGAAAAGATGAAAATATTTGCAATGAAGTAGAGAGGATCGAAGAAACAATTAAGGAACAATCCTGATAAAACATTGCCCTGCTTATTACCATCTGTGGGTATGTTGGAAACAATTAGTTTAAGGTATGTTTATTAAAAACCAAAAAAAAAAAATAAACAAAGCAACTGTTATACTCTGTTTGGTAAAAATCAAATTAAAGAGTCAATCTAGTGTTTAAAATAAAAACTGTATTTTGTAAGGTCTGTTCCATTCACAATGTCAGTTAAATGTACAAACAAATTAAAGGTCTGTTGAGATAAAATATATCAAAACAAAAAAGAGGATGATCAAATTAAGAGGTAAATATAAAGTTGAAAGAAAAACCGTATTTGATAACGTTGTTCAAAAGACGCCGTTAATTTAGCAGAATTTTGAAACACTGTTTAAAAAACTGTTGATAACATATGTAAATTCAAGTGTCTGGTTGAAACAGTTGTTGACTTAGACAGTTACTACTAACAACTATAACACCTTTACATTTTAAATGTTTGATTACTAAAGATCAATAATCTGTTGATTTTAACGGTAGACTATTTAATCAGTTTTATTATACTCAAATTTGTATTTAGAACAATAATTCTCTTTAACAAAGTCTCTGTCAAACACCTGTTATACGATTCAACAATATTATTACAATTCAATAATTTGAGTGAAATATTTACTTTAAGAAAAATAAATACAATATGGAAGACTTATAAAAAAAGAAATACAAATATATTTAAAAAAATACTTCAATGACAATAGAATTACAATATGTGACTTTACAAACTACATAAAAATACAACGTAAAAAAATATGTTTATAACAACCTAACAATAGAGAATGATATTGCTTGCCAGCATCATCAGAATTTATTTAAATGTCATCCAGTTCTAAAAGCCCTAACAAATAAAAGGATCATCCAGGTGTTAGTGACGACCAAAGGGAAATACGAGTCTCACACTTATGCATTGATGAAGAAGATTCATGAAAATATTCATCAAGATCTTTGCAAATTTAAAATACAAGATCCATGATATTAAATCTAAAAGCCCTAAAGATTGACAATAGGGAACTGGTGCAAAATATATATAAAATAAATATTCATTGATGTTTTCCTTTGACTTTATGAATCATCGAAAAACATCAATTCAAAGTTCTTTACCAACGAAATGTTGGTAATCAATTTTCCTTTGATTGTAAGAATCTTTCGAAAATTTGTGGAAAGACATTTGAAAGTAATATCATTATGCATATGGGATGGAAAGATGTATGTGAGAATAGTTAAACGAATATATAAAGATGGAAATGATTATTCGGAATTCGTCCCCTTTTATAGTGTGAATACTCAAACTATTCGTAAAGTTGGTTTTCAAGTTTACCAGTTGTATTTCAAGTATATATAAATTTCAAAATTACTTTAGTGACTTTTTTTTTTACTTTTTATATAATAAAAGACAATTACTTAACAACAATAATAATAAAACAATAGTGTTAATAAAGTAACTTGAAAATCGTAATCATTATTTTAGGGCTTTTTTGTGACACCCGACATATTTGGCCTAAACATTTTACTAACACCTAAGTCTTCCTTAGCGGGAAACAATTATAAACGGACTTAACCGGGCTAGTTGGTCGGGTCAGGATGGGATTGTCCAGGGTTCAATGATTTGGAGGATCATTGGGAGTCGTTTTGGGAATACACTAGTACCGGGTCTCGTTGTTGGTGAAATTACATAAACTAATTAAGTGTTATGTGTAGATTAATTTTTATATGGTGGATTATATGCAAAGACGTGTTTAAACAATGTGTAGATAATCATCCATGCTTAAATATGTTTAACATAGACTAAGGTTACATGTTCACGTGTTAGGATGCGTTAAAATGCGTTACACACTACAAACTGGAAAACTAGAAACACATAGGTCCAGGTTCGACCACAGCGTGGGGGCGAACCTGGAAAATAATCTTGATTCGACCCTTACTGAAGGGGTTAACCTGGAATGCGGAAATGATAGAATTTCATTCGACCGAAACAAGGTACATTCGACCCTGTAAAAGGGGCGAATGTGGGTACATTCGCCCAGGTGAAAGGGGGCAAATGTGGACTAGTATAAATACCAAACTTTGTCATTTTTCACCATTTCACAAACCCTAACCGTCTCAAAACAGTCTCAAACGATTTTAATCTCTAAGGAAGGAGTTTTTGCTCTTATTTTTCATAGTCTAACCTATCAACAACATCTAATCAAGAATCCAAGGTGTGTTCTTAATTCTAAACCTTGTTCAAGTATTTTAATTCGTTTTTATCTAACCCTAAATGTCCAGATCTGTTCTAAGGATGTTTTTGTTAATAAAAACCTTTTAAGCATCTTTCTAAACCTAAACCCTATCATTAAACATAGGTTTTCATATCAATAAACATATGTTAATTATGTGTTATGTGATATTATGTGTTGTTTAATGAATTGCTGTTGTGCTAATGCTAGAAACATGATCTAGGGCTGCTATTGATGATAGTTTAGGATTATTAAAGGTTATAATTAGATAGATGATGATATCAAGTCTAATTTGGGGATTTTATTGATTCTAGGGCTTGTTGCATGTTAGTATTATCAATAGAACTATTGGGGGTTTTCAATTACATGATAAACTAAACATTTTATGATGATTATGGATTAATTTTGAAAAGTTTCCAAATTGGGTAAAGATTTCATGCATGATGTGACACTTCCATAATCTTTGCCATTTTGGGAAAGGGCTAAAACGAATAGGTTTTGGGGCAAAATTGGTGGGGTTTTGTAGGGATAAGTTATTCATGCTTAACTGCAGTGTTTGATAATGTTTCGGGATGTTTTCGGATGTTTTTGAAGCGTTTTTGGGAAAAGTATTCTGTCAGGGTCGAACCTGGGCACATTCGACCGATCGGGTGGTCGAATGTGGAATCCCAGGGTCGAACCTGGACAGTTTGGTCGAATCTATGTAAAAAGTGTCAAAGGTGGCTTTCAAACGGTCGAATATGGCTTAAAAAGGGGCGAAGGTGGATTTAATTTCCTGGTTCGACCCTATTGATTCAAAAATGAGATTTTTGATACAAACTAAGTGTTTTATGCTTGAACCTTGTGTGTAATCTATGTGTACTTGATTAGTTAGGGTAATGAGTCAGCAATGGGATGTCGGGTCGGTCTGGTGCGTCGGTTAAACACTTAAACACGTTTTAAAACATACTTGGTCACGATCTGGACAATCAGGGACTAGATAACCTTATGGTTATTAGTCGGAATACTTATGTGAACATTTTGATAGATCTCCGGTAGTGGGATTATCAAGGGCTTGGCTTTCTATTATTTACTGAAGAACGCAACCTAAGGTGAGTTCACGACCCCACTTTTACTACTTTAACTTTTGGGGGAGAAAACATGCGCTAAACTATTTTGGTAACATATATCATACTATGATTTTAACTTTGCATTGCTATACGATCTTTTAAAGTCCCGGGGAAAACCATGAATGTGCGGGGATGCACAACGGGGGAAATGTGGATAGATCTATTGGGCGTGACCTGCCCCACTCGTCGGCTTGGAGGGCCGGGCGGGTGCATATTGTCTCGAACTGGTAACATTGGTAACATGCTGAACATTATGGCTGAACATTGCTAAACATTGCTAAACGTGTCTAGTAGTGGTTTTCCAATCGTAGTAGTAATAAAACATACGCCTAGCTATCGTACTTGGTAACATTGGTATAGTATGGACATGGTAACGCTTTGGTAACTCTTGGTAATACATTGAACAAACCTGTGAACTCACCAGCATTATATATGTTGACGTCTTTTTGGCATGTTTTTCTCAGGTCGCTAAGGTAGCACCAGTTGGACTAGGCGCACGGGTCTGCATTGGCGTCTAGGATTAGTAGCATGTTTTGTAATAAGTGTCTTGGATACTTGGGAACACTGTTTTGTAGAATTAAATTCTTTAAATGCTTCTGCTTATGAAATTTATGTTTTTTGGGTTTACGTACTTCATATAGTGTCGTTTATTGTGACCGTTGACTTGAATCCTGGTTTGTCATGCGCCTCGCGGTAAAACCCCGCAGTGGAAATTTGAGGGTGTGACATTTTTTTATAACATATGTTGACAGTAAAAACAGTTGTTGTCATATCAAAGTTTTTCAGTATTTTTTGCAACAGATTGGGTAATCCGTGGAAGGAAAAACCCCACCATAAATGATGAAGCAAAAGTGACAAAGCATTGGAAATTATTAATTAAAACTTTCATATATATAATAAACTTAATATTAAAACAGTATTCATACTTCAAATAATATTGTGAATGCCTCCATTTTTTATAGAATGAATAAACCAATAACTCCTAAGTTGATTTTCAATCTTATGAGTTGTTTTCAACTTTAAATAATATTACTCTTTTCAAAATTATAATTATCACAACTATACAAATAAACCAAGTAGAGAAAAAGTTGAAAAATACGACAGTAGTAAATGATAGAAGTATTTTATTTTACTATTATTATACAACTACAAAATATTACCACAAGTTTATATATTATCATTATTATTTATTATTTTTTATTAAAAAACAAAAAATATTTATTTTATACTCATTTGAATCGGTAAAATGATTTGAATTCTTTTGTTTTATATCGCTACAAAAGCGAACTAATACCAACAAACACAAACTGTTAGAAAAACATGCAAGATAGTGTATACTGATAAAAAAAGTATAAACAAATGCAAACAAATTTCTTCTATCAATAAACAAAATACATATAAAATAAACAAATGCAAACAAAAGAAAAGTAAATTAACAAAGAACTAAAAACAAAAACAAAAACAGAGCTTAAAAAACAGATGTTATTATACAACTTTCATCTTAATCTATCTACCTATCCTAATCTACCTATCCTAATAAAAGAAAACACATGAGGGACATATGGCACTCCCTATGAATTCTCTAATTTTACTATTTAATATAATAAATTCAAATATAATTATATTAATTGATTTGCAAAATCATAATATAAATACATTAATAATCATAGTTGTAACAGAAATCATTAAAAACAGATTTAATGATTTTTGTTTTTAATATAATTATGTTTTAATACAAAATTAAAAATAAATTATTAGACATACTTTAAAAAGATCTATTAACTAACCGAATTATAAATTATTTAAACATTAGTGATTCTTTTTTATATAACATATTTATATGTTATTAACTTTAAATTTAAATCATGTACCTTAAATAAACCCATTTATAAAATTTTGAAATTTTATTCTATGTTAAAAACTATGATTGTTATGATGTTTGACAAATGATTATTAAGTTGTTTTTTTTATTATTTTGGTCATTGTTTTAGATGTTAAATATGCTCAACAAGTACATACTAATTCTAGATGTTTAAAAGAGTTTAAAAGTCAAATAAGCAAATTAATACACAATGTAATTGGTTAAGCTTTTTTGCTAGACTTTCATATTGTTCTAAACAAATAAATAAAGTAAACCAATCAACATTAATCTATTGCTATCTATACTAATAAAAGACAACACATGAAATACTAAGAACTCCCTCATAAAGCCTCTCATTTTCTTATTTAAAATAATACATTTATTTTAATTTGTTTCTTTATTTAATATTAATATTTTTTTTAGTTTTTATTAGTTACAACTATATATATTAATTTAATTATCAAAATTCAGTTATATATATATATATATATATAGATACACACACACACTATGTTTTTTTTGTAAATCATTTAATATGATTATATTTTAATACAAATTTAGAAATAAATTACTAGACATGATTTGAAAATGTTTATTAGCTAATATAAGTAAATATTATTATAAAATATTCATTTTTTAAGATAGCGTATTTATATGTTATTAAATTTAAATTTAAATCGTGAACTTTAATTAACCAATTTTTTAATATGTGGTCTTTCACTCTAAGTTTAAAACTATATTTTGTATACTATTCTGAACAAACAAAATAATCCAAATCAATTGTGACACCCGGCATGTTTGAGTCAACACTTTATGAACACATAAGTCTACATTAGCGAGAAACGTTTATAAACAAACTTAACTGGGTTAGTTGAGTCGGGTCAAATTAGGATTGTCCAGGGTTCAATGATCTGGAGGATCATTGGGAGTCGTTTTGGGAATACATTAGTACCGGGTTCCGTCGTTGGTGACATTACATGAGTTAATTAAGTATATGTGTAGATTATGGGTCGTGTGGTGGATTGTATGCTTATACTTGCTTAAATGATGTACGAATGATTATACGTGCCTAAACATGCTAAGTATAGACTATGGATGCATGATTATGTGTTAAGATGTGTTAGAATGCGTTAAACACGACAAACTGGAAAAAGGTTAACATGTGTTAAAAGTGCTGTTAACATGTGTTAAAAATGTGCTGATGACCTGAATGTGGAACTTTTGGGCGAATGTGGAAATGGGGTTTGAAAAATGGGCGAACGTAGAAACAAAGTGGGCGAATGTGGAAAAGTTCCACATTCGACCACTAAAAAGGGGCGAACGTGGAAACAAAGTGGGCGAATGTGGAAAAGTTCCACATTCGACCACTAAAAAGGGGCGAACGTGGAAAAATTCCACATTCGACCACTTAAACTGGGCGAACGTGCAGATAGTATAAATACCATCCTTAGCCATTTTTCACCATTTCACAAACCCTAAACGCCTCCAAACACTCTCTATCAGCTATTATCATTGGGGAAGGAGTTTTTGAGCTTGTTTTTCATAACCTAACTCTCTAAATCATTACAAGTGAAAATCTAAGGTGTGTTCTTCATTACAAATCCTTTTTAAACAATTTTGACTTGTTTTAATCTAAACCCCAAGGGTCCAGATCTGATATCAACATGTTTTATGGGTAAAAACCTTCCTAATATCTTTCTAAATAAAACCTATTCATAAACAATGAGTTTTTATGCAAACTAGACATGTGTTAATAT
This sequence comes from Ambrosia x helenae, assembly GCA_030844895.1. NCBI lineage: Eukaryota > Viridiplantae > Streptophyta > Magnoliopsida > Asterales > Asteraceae > Ambrosia > Ambrosia x helenae. The sequence continues at coordinate 99,161 of JAUTDX010000208.1, forward strand.
GATATTATGCATTGTTTGATAATTACTTGTTGTATAGATGATATGACAACAACCTAGGGCTGTTATTAATGATGGGTTATGATTGAAACATGTTACCTTTGATTGTTGATGGTGTTTTGACGATAAAAGGGGTTTTTAGTTAGATTTAGGGCTTGTTTTTGGATAGTTATGATAGAGTTAGGATAAGGGTTTCTTGTTCATGATGATTTGATGATGATGAGCTGATTATTGATTGATTTCAGAAGTTTCCTAATTGGGTAATATTTTCATGCATGATGATGTGACATCTCCATAATTTACTATTTTAGGAAACTTGTAAAAACGGATAGATTTTGGGGTAAAATTGGTAGGGTTTCGTAGGAATATAATAATGATGCTTGACTGCTGTAACTCATGATGTTTCGTGATGTTTTCGGATGTTTTTGGACGCGTTTTTGAGTAAACAACACAGCAGGGTCGAACCTGGAACACCTTCGGCCAGTCGAATGGGCGAAGGTGGGTTCCAAGGGTCGAACCTGGAACTGAGGGGGGCGAAGGTGGAAGAAAAGGGGCGAAGGTGGAAGAAAAGGGGCGAAGGTGGAAGAAAAGGGGCGAAGGTGGGAGTTTAAAGCCACCTTCGACCACTCAAAGCCACATTCGACCCTACGTTAACAAAAATGAGATTTTTGATACAAACTAAGTGTTTTATGCTTGAACCTTGCGTGTAATCTATGTGTACTTGATTAGTTAGGGTAATGGGTCACCAACGGGATGTCGGGACGGTCTAGTGTGTCGGTTAAACATTTAAACACGTTTTAAAACATACTTGGTTATGATCTGGACAATCGGGGACTTGTTAGCCTTCGGGTTAGTAGTCATCACACTTATGTAAACTCATTGATAGGTTGTCATTAGTTGGGATTATCATACACGTGTTGGAATTCTAGTTATCGGAAGACGCACAATAAGGTGAGTTTCACGGCCCCACTCTTTTACTGGTTTTACATTTTCGGGGGATAAAACATGCTGTGTCCTTTAAACATGTGTCAACTATGTTTTCATAAAAGGCGTTTCAACTATGTTTTCATAAAAGGCGTTTCAACTATGTTTTCATAAAAGGCGTTTCAACTATGTTTTCATAAAAGGCGTTTCAACTAAGTTTTCAGGAAAGATGTGTCAACTACGTTTTGGTATTCATGAATTCATTGGGTTTGGAGTATTCATTATGTTTTCACGTATTCATTATGTTTTAGAGTATTCATTATATTACTATGCGATCTTTGGAAGTCCCGGGGGAAACCATGAATGTGCGGGGATGCACAACGGGGGAAATGTGGATAGCGCTATTTGGGCTTGACCCGCCCCACTCGTCGACTGGAGGTCGGACGGGTGCATATTGTCTCTTAGGTATTCAGTATTCAGTATGCAGTATTCAGTATTCAGTATTCACTCGGGCACGTATTCAGTATTCACAGTATTCGAGTCCAGTAATGGTTTTCCAATCGCAGTAGTAACAGGTATTCATATATTTTGCATGCATGTGGTCTGGATTGACCATGAGTATTCAGTTGGAGTCGATTATCACTTGGAGTTGGTATACATTTGGAGTCGGTATTCATTTAAAAACCTGTGAACTCACCGGCATTATTTGCTGACGTATTTAGCATGTTTGTCTCAGGTCGCTAAGGTAGCAGCTGTCGATAGGCGCACGGAGTCTCACGGCGTCTAGGATTCATGTGCATCTCATTTAGTATTTTCAGACTTTCGTACTTTTGATTTCACGTTGTAATAAAGTTTTACGCTTCCGCAGCGTTGGATCAATTATGAAAACTTAATGGTTTGATTATGTCATTTTTACGTATCATATAGTGTTGTTTATTGTGACCGTTGACTTGGATCCTGGTGTGTCACGCGCCTCGCGGTAAAACCCCGCACGTGGAAATTTGAGGGTGTGACAGATTGGTATCAGAGCCAATGGTTATAGTGAACTAGGACTGCATGTAGAGTCTAGTCTATAGCCGAGTATCACACACGTTAGACGGTCACACATAGTTACGAGTCGTGTCATTTGGAAAACATATTAACCTTGTCGGGGTGTCGGTGTCCTCATCACACAGTATCACGTTATCTATCTTTTGTTATTCCTACCTGGGTTCTATCTTCTTCTTCGGGTTTGAAGTTGAAGGGACTATTCGCTTACATACTTGCTTACTCACACACTATCATGCACTAGTACTTGTCATAGTACACTCCTGAGTGACTGTTCACTTTGGAATCTTCGTGCGATAACAGTTTCTTTTAGGAATGTGGGTATCGGGTGATTTGAAGTTCTAGCTAGGAGCACGCCTAGAGGACCATGTAGAGCGATTTGTTATTTCGGGTGCACACGAAATCATAAATCGAAATGCATGAAAATCTTGGTGGACTTCATGTTCGGACTAATGGTCATGCTGGAACCACGTTCTGAATTCGTTTGGTCACTTGTAGCTCGATCTATGGGTGGTTTTGAGTATCTTATCTCATGTTGGCAGAACATGTCTGGTCGCGCTGGTGGACGTGCTGGGGGACGTTGTGGTGGTCGTGTTGGTGGTCGGAATGGCGGTGGACACAATGGGGGTCGTGGCAACATTAGTATGACCCAGGCTGAGCTGAATAGCCTGATTCAGGAGCATGTGGCAGCTGCTATCGCTGCACATCAGATCACTCAGCAGGGTCTCGGTGGGATTGTCGTTCATCCCCCACCACCTCCTCCTATCGGTCAGCAAGTGTGTACTTTTAAAGTGTTTATGGAGTACGAGCCCCACATCCTAGGCGAGACTGGGAACAACAAAAGGAAATGGGAGAGCATCGAGGAGAATCTGGTTCCAAACCAGCCACAGCAGCAGATAGGGAAGTTTGAAGCTTCAGGTTCATCGTCTGGTCGGGAGCACGGCGGGTATACTGGGAAGCTCCCGAAGTGTGTCGTGTGTGGGTACCATCATTATGGCAACTGTGAGAAGTTTCGTTGCAACCGTTGTAAGCATGTGGGCCATGTTGCTAGAAACTGTAGAGTCAATCTCCAGAAAGTTCCAGGTCAGGCGATTGTCCCTGCCCCTGTTCCTCAGGGGAACCAAGGATGTTATCACTGTGGAGATATTGGGCACTTCAAGCGGGATTGTCCTAAGAAGAAGCAAGGCAAGGGTGATGGACGAACTGGTCAGGAGGATCCTGATACTGTTACTGGTGAGTATTCTTTTCTTGATTCTCGTTATGCTCGTATTCACTCTCGTTCGCATTGTTTGGCAATTCGTATTTATTGTGTGCATTCAGTTTGGTATTTGGTCATCATTTTGCATTCATGAGTCTGATGTGGGTCCTCTGGAGATGTTACTTGGACGGTACCGGTGTATCAATTATACCGATCATAGTAGTCTCTAGTAGGCCTTCGATCAGGGGGATTCATTGTTTTCTATTCACTTTGGGGAGGGCGGTTCCCCGGCATAGAGTATTCGTTGATATCATCTTTCGTTCGTGGTTATCATTTCGTTTGTGTTCTAGGAAACGTTATTTGGGTTAGGTCGACACTCATTACTGTCGAAGAGTGAATCTCGGGGCGAGATTCCTTTCAACAGGGGGATGATGTGACGACCGGGAAAATTTTTCTTTTTATCGCTTCGTTCTCTTTGACTTCGGGAAATTTTCGGGACGAAAATTCTTTCAACTGGGGGATGATGTGACACCCGGCATGTTTGAGTCAACACTTTATGAACACATAAGTCTACATTAGCGAGAAACGTTTATAAACAAACTTAACTGGGTTAGTTGAGTCGGGTCAAATTAGGATTGTCCAGGGTTCAATGATCTGGAGGATCATTGGGAGTCGTTTTGGGAATACATTAGTACCGGGTTCCGTCGTTGGTGACATTACATGAGTTAATTAAGTATATGTGTAGATTATGGGTCGTGTGGTGGATTGTATGCTTATACTTGCTTAAATGATGTACGAATGATTATACGTGCCTAAACATGCTAAGTATAGACTATGGATGCATGCTTATGTGTTAAGATGTGTTAGAATGCGTTAAACACGACAAACTGGAAAAAGGTTAACATGTGTTAAAAGTGCTGTTAACATGTGTTAAAAATGTGCTGATGACCTGAATGTGGAACTTTTGGGCGAATGTGGAAATGGGGTTTGAAAAATGGGCGAACGTAGAAACAAAGTGGGCGAATGTGGAAAAGTTCCACATTCGACCACTAAAAAGGGGCGAACGTGGAAACAAAGTGGGCGAATGTGGAAAAGTTCCACATTCGACCACTAAAAAGGGGCGAACGTGGAAAAATTCCACATTCGACCACTTAAACTGGGCGAACGTGCAGATAGTATAAATACCATCCTTAGCCATTTTTCACCATTTCACAAACCCTAAACGCCTCCAAACACTCTCTATCAGCTATTATCATTGGGGAAGGAGTTTTTGAGCTTGTTTTTCATAACCTAACTCTCTAAATCATTACAAGTGAAAATCTAAGGTGTGTTCTTCATTACAAATCCTTTTTAAACAATTTTGACTTGTTTTAATCTAAACCCCAAGGGTCCAGATCTGATATCAACATGTTTTATGGGTAAAAACCTTCCTAATATCTTTCTAAATAAAACCTATTCATAAACAATGAGTTTTTATGCAAACTAGACATGTGTTAATATGATATTATGCATTGTTTGATAATTACTTGTTGTATAGATGATATGACAACAACCTAGGGCTGTTATTAATGATGGGTTATGATTGAAACATGTTACCTTTGATTGTTGATGGTGTTTTGACGATAAAAGGGGTTTTTAGTTAGATTTAGGGCTTGTTTTTGGATAGTTATGATAGAGTTAGGATAAGGGTTTCTTGTTCATGATGATTTGATGATGATGAGCTGATTATTGATTGATTTCAGAAGTTTCCTAATTGGGTAATATTTTCATGCATGATGATGTGACATCTCCATAATTTACTATTTTAGGAAACTTGTAAAAACGGATAGATTTTGGGGTAAAATTGGTAGGGTTTCGTAGGAATATAATAATGATGCTTGACTGCTGTAACTCATGATGTTTCGTGATGTTTTCGGATGTTTTTGGACGCGTTTTTGAGTAAACAACACAGCAGGGTCGAACCTGGAACACCTTCGGCCAGTCGAATGGGCGAAGGTGGGTTCCAAGGGTCGAACCTGGAACTGAGGGGGGCGAAGGTGGAAGAAAAGGGCGAAGGTGGAAGAAAAGGGGCGAAGGTGGAAGAAAAGGGGCGAAGGTGGGAGTTTAAAGCCACCTTCGACCACTCAAAGCCACATTCGACCCTACGTTAACAAAAATGAGATTTTTGATACAAACTAAGTGTTTTATGCTTGAACCTTGCGTGTAATCTATGTGTACTTGATTAGTTAGGGTAATGGGTCACCAACGGGATGTCGGGACGGTCTAGTGTGTCGGTTAAACATTTAAACATGTTTTAAAACATACTTGGTTATGATCTGGACAATCGGGGACTTGTTAGCCTTCGGGTTAGTAGTCATCACACTTATGTAAACTCATTGATAGGTTGTCATTAGTTGGGATTATCATACACGTGTTGGAATTCTAGTTATCGGAAGACGCACAATAAGGTGAGTTTCACGGCCCCACTCTTTTACTGGTTTTACATTTTCGGGGGATAAAACATGCTGTGTCCTTTAAACATGTGTCAACTATGTTTTCATAAAAGGCGTTTCAACTATGTTTTCATAAAAGGCGTTTCAACTATGTTTTCATAAAAGGCGTTTCAACTATGTTTTCATAAAAGGCGTTTCAACTAAGTTTTCAGGAAAGATGTGTCAACTACGTTTTGGTATTCATGAATTCATTGGGTTTGGAGTATTCATTATGTTTTCACGTATTCATTATGTTTTAGAGTATTCATTATATTACTATGCGATCTTTGGAAGTCCGGGGGAAACCATGAATGTGCGGGGATGCACAACGGGGGAAATGTGGATAGCGCTATTTGGGCTTGACCCGCCCCACTCGTCGACTGGAGGTCGGACGGGTGCATATTGTCTCTTAGGTATTCAGTATTCAGTATGCAGTATTCAGTATTCAGTATTCACTCGGGCACGTATTCAGTATTCACAGTATTCGAGTCCAGTAATGGTTTTCCAATCGCAGTAGTAACAGGTATTCATATATTTTGCATGCATGTGGTCTGGATTGACCATGAGTATTCAGTTGGAGTCGATTATCACTTGGAGTTGGTATACATTTGGAGTCGGTATTCATTTAAAAACCTGTGAACTCACCGGCATTATTTGCTGACGTATTTAGCATGTTTGTCTCAGGTCGCTAAGGTAGCAGCTGTCGATAGGCGCACGGAGTCTCACGGCGTCTAGGATTCATGTGCATCTCATTTAGTATTTTCAGACTTTCGTACTTTTGATTTCACGTTGTAATAAAGTTTTACGCTTCCGCAGCGTTGGATCAATTATGAAAACTTAATGGTTTGATTATGTCATTTTTACGTATCATATAGTGTTGTTTATTGTGACCGTTGACTTGGATCCTGGTGTGTCACGCGCCTCGCGGTAAAACCCCGCACGTGGAAATTTGAGGGTGTGACATCAATCCACATTAATTAAATATTTGATTAGTTAAAACTAAATATGTTTTGCTATTTTCGTATTATAGTAGCTTGATATATAAAATACATTTTATATATGAAAAATCATTGTTTGAAATTTTCATTGACTTTGCTGTTTCAAGTTACATCAACAGAGAAATGCAAGAAACTCGATGTCAAATTCCAAATTAACGATACTTGATTGGGATGGTTTAACGGACCAGGAGATATTTTTAAATTCATTTCATTTTTTACATCTTAACCTAAACAAATTTATCTTATTACTTTTGATTTTTTTTGTACCTGCAGTCTACAAGTTAACAACCACAATATGGAAGATATATGTTGAAAAGTTTTGAAATAGTTTTATGTGAATATGAATGTCTTTTACATGAAATTATTTAGAGGCTGATAAATAATTAATATTTTTCGGTTGTAAAGGCAATTTTATTTATTTTAAATATAACATGTAATTTAATTTTTCTTAGTTATATTTTTTATTTTGTATATAATATATATAATTTAAATTGTTCAACCCGTGTATCACACGGGTACAAAACCTAGCAACTAATAATACAGTATATGATGGCCACTATACAAATGAACGATGTACATCGAAACTTAAAAATGAAGGATCTATATGTTATCAAATAACTGTCATCGTAAATGTTTGATTAATTAAATTTCCCACTGTACAACTCTTCAAATTCTTTTTTTTAAATACAAATTTCCAGACAAAAACAAAAAGTATTTACAAGTATTTGTAGAAATATGAACATGTGATGTTTTACGTTTTTCTTATAATAAATAATTGTTTAAATTCTATCTTAGAAAATTGAACATGAAAAGTTTGTTTAACTTGCTTTGCTAAAAAGACATTGTCACTAACAATGGTAATCTAAAAATTCTTACTAATTAACTGTCAATCAAATTTCCATAATTACAATTCATAATTTCAGTTAAACATTGAATTTAACAGAAATAAATAAAAAACTAAACACTTATAAAAGAACAAATACAAAATATCTCTAAAAAGCCACTTTAATTATTATAGAATTACAATATGTGACTTTACAAACTAAATAAAAATACAAGGAAATATAAAAAAAAACCCTACTAACAACGAAACCCTAGTCATTGATCTTTCTTCACAACATCATCGAACCAAATGACAAACCAAAACAATGAAAACCAGTACACGACAGCAGCTCGTATGTAAATATCATCCAGATCCAAAAAGCTTAACCATTGAAAATTGGAAGTGGATGTATATATGTAATAATAAATTGATGTTTTCCTTTGATTGGAAGAATCATAGGAACACATCAATTTGAAGTAGTTTACCAACAAACTGTTGGCAATCTATTTTCCTTTGATTGAAAGAATCTTTCGAAAAATTTGTGGAAAAATTAAAGTAATATCATAATGAATATTGAATGGAGAGATGTAAAGTGAGAATACTGAAAATGAATATTGGGAATTCATCCCCTTTTATAGACTGAAATATAATAACTGCTCGAAATCGTAAAGTTAGTTTTCAACTTTATTAGTTGCATTTCAAGTAACTATAAAGTTGGAAGTTAGTTATCGAAATTTTAATTTATTTTTTATAGAATGAAAGACAACTGTAAACATAACAATAATAATAAAATAATGATACAACTGTTATAACAAACAGTTGTTGCTTAAAAATAAACTTAACGAATCATATAACTTTTTTTTTTAAAACAATTATTATAAACAAAATATAAAAAACATAAACAAACCAAGGCTATGATCTATTTACTGAACAACAAATTAAAAAAATCAAAAAGCTGTTATAGAATTCAACTTTATATTATTACAACCACATAAGAATTCTAAGGAAAAAAATCCATATCGATACAAAACTCACCAAAATATAAAAAACGTAAGAATTCTAACAAAGGTATATATAATATCCATATCGATACAAAAGTCACCAAAATACAAAAAACGTAAGAATTCTAAGAAAAAAAAATCCAATATCCATACAAAATTGAAGTAATGCTAACCATGACATTCAATACAAAACTGAAGTAATGCTAACTATGACATTTCTTCCATCAGAATGAAAAATACATACAAATACAGAGAGAAAACGACCAAAAAACCTGAAGAAGACAAAAACAAAAACAAAAACAAAAACAAAAACAAAAACAAAAATAATTACAGATAATAGCTCTAACTACTTAAGAATCAGAGACATATTATTTGACTATACACCTATCTCTAATTAGACAGGCTGTAAAGGAGATCGTAATAAGAGTAATATTTTCCTTTGATTGTAAGAATCTTCCGATAATACCAATTTCAACTTGATTATCAAAGCCTTTACTCTTATCCATTTTTTTTTCATAAGAAAAAAATAATATTTTTTATTGATGGTAGCTTTATTTATTTATCATAATAAATGAATAGAAATAAAGTTGGAAAATGAAATGACGAATTGCTTGCCTTTATAGAGAGATAAAATGTCTTACATATTATAATAAGATTTTTTACTCATTGCGTCAATAGTAAAACGATTAGCAAAACAACTAATAACATAATGTTATATATAGTTTACTCTTAGTGTCACTAATACAAATTTTCAAAGACAGTGTCTGCTACAAAGAACCATATGTGTAGTAAATGATAAACCAAAATCGAACTAATACCAAGTAACAAATTTATTCTAACTGCTCTTCAGGTACAATCATAAATCATGTCCAAATAAAAATAACTTAAGTTATTATAACCATCTATCTAAATTAATAGTATGAATATAATGATTATTTTCAATATCCTAATAATAACTTCCGAATATAAACCTATTATACTATCAAGGTATACAATATTTGATGACTTGTGAAGGATGTTGCAAACAACTGTGATACATTACAATTCTCAACTAAAGGATGACGTAACCAGAGTTTAAAAACAGACTTTCCAAACTTAAGTTGTAATCAATATCTAACAAAATAACTGTAAATTTAAATTAGATCAGTTTTTTCAAATTCATAATTACAAATAGTTGCCATAGCCTTAAAAGTCTTTGATGAGCACTGTACAAACGAAGGATCTAGATGGAAACATACCATAAGTTAAAACATTATTATTTTATATTAATTAAACAATTAAAACTATTATTCTTACAAATGATTTGAAGTCTTTTATTGTTCCTATATGTTTAAAAAATGAACATATATTTTATATCAACAAAAATTCCACAAAAATATCACCATCTATAAAACGTCAAAATTATATTTTTTATTCACGACTTATTATGTTTTAAATAAATAATATTTCAATAACAAACCTTTTTAAGAAATGACATGAAATATACTCAATGTAACAAATATTTTAATATATGTAAACTGAATATTTACATATAAGTCAATTATGTTATTATAACCATCTGTTTAAATTATAAATATAAATATTATAATTATGTTCAATGTCCTAACAATCACTTTGGCAACTATAACACATTTACATTTTTAATATTTCTTTACGAAACCCCAATCATATGTTGATTTTAACAGTAGACAATTTTGTTTATTAACCAACCAAACCCACCGAGCGACCCCAGTGGTAAAGACAGGGACACTACATATCAATAATTAATCTGCGGTTTTCAACACTTCCTAACATCTTTTTACTTCTCTTTAACAAAGTTTCTTTAAAACAGCTGTTATACTATTCAATCATATTATTACAATTACATAATATTAATAAACCAACCCATTTGAATAGTAATTTATTATTTTTTTATTATATACTGTTAATATAAATAATATTGGGTTTAAGCTTGATAACAAAACTTGTGCTGGTGCAGATGGTTGCATTGTTGTTGTGTACCTGGTGTGACCCAGGTTCGAGTATTGTATGTATCCCGTTTTTTTATTAGCTGAATAAAAGGAATAGTGCCTTTGCCATTTCAGTTATTAGCTATTTTAAGAAGGGTATTTATGTCATTAGCAACACTCCTATACGTACGTGTAGGTCTCAAGATGTGTGTGGCGTTTTACCATAAACACGTGTCGCCACCTAAACTCTTATTTGCCTCACATCTACCTTCATCTGTATCGATAACTAATCCTTCACATGTCTCATCTCCCACCTCTATGTCGCTGCACCTCTTTCACCCACCCCCACCCGATTAAAGCCTTTGTGTCTCGGATCTGTGTTGATCGATGACTCGTAGGGCACTCTTGAGTCTTGACAGGTAAGATTGTAGCTTTGGTATCGTTCGTAACTTTAGTTTAGATTCCGGCATCTTTGTATTGTAAATTAGGTTTCATTTTATGGGGTGTGCTGATGTAAATTAGTGAAGTTTGCATAATCCACAAAACGAAAACCTTATATCAGTAAAATAATTTTAATGGACTTTCTGCAGAGTATTTAAACTTTGTTGTTCTTCGATATTTGCCTTCTAACTTCATAGATTGATGTTCTATAGAGAAGTTGAGGTTATGAAGACCAGCTGTTCGATTTAATGTTCATTTCAGGTTTACATTTAAATTTGATGCCAATTTGGTTTTGTTAATGCTATATGTATATCACTATTCTAATGTTAATTTATTTTTAATGTTACAACATTCTTGAGTGGTCAAAGATACATAATCAGTTGAAGGAACATACTATCCTTCTTTGCAAGGTGAGTTAAGTATGCCCTTTTACCAACTTATTCTTCTTTATTCCAATCATGTGATGTATATCGTAATTTGTTTTCCTTCTTTAATGGGAGTTGAAGTTTTGTGCCTTTGAATATGGGAAATAAGCTACCAGATTTATGGATTGATAAAGATCGGCATGCATTCTTACTTTTGAAGTTTTTTTTCATTCATATGTTTTTAGCTCTTAACTAATCCTTCACATATCTACGCAAAACCATAAAAGCTTAAGCCATGTATCTGTACTGAACTCTTATCTGTTGCTCATGCTGGTTGCATTTTATAGTAGATACCGAAAAGCCATGTATATCTTTTTAGGTCTTTGTAAAGTCCTCCCTTAAACTGACAGCAGCAGCGCGATCATAAGTAAGAAAGACGACACTAATCACAAATAAGGTAGTATAAAAGAAAAGTGATTTTTTAGTTGCTTCAAAGTCCATTGTACATAAGGTATATAAATTTTTTAACAAATTTAAAGAGATGGTAAACTAGCTTGTAATTGTGTTATAAGATGTGCAGAATTGAGTTGTAAATTGGGTATTATGTTGTAGTCTGATGAACTGGATTAATCTATATATGGTGTTTCACAGAAGTGTTCTGTTTTGCAATTTCAGAATATCTTGATGAAGACATGTTGATACCGAAAAATACTTCTGTTTTAATTCGTCGAATTCCTGGACAGCCTCGCAAGCCTATAGTTGCAGCACCACTTACTGAACAAGCCGAGTATAGTTTCAAAACCTTTAAATTTTGATTTAAAATAGTTAATATTTTGGTTACTTGGATGCGTCTTATTTGCTGGTGGCTTGGGCTCGACCGCTTGGCTTCAACCACTTCTTTTGATGGTCACATAAACCAAAGCATGGTTTATCAACCCTGCAAAACGGTCGCATTGTGTGATTTAAGTTTATGATGGTTGACAGTTCTGACCACGCATCTCAAAGTTTGTCTGAAGTTCTTAATGGTATGCTAAAGTCTCCTGATTACACATGTTTGCAGGTTTCATTGAAGACCAATTTTCCTATCACAACACGCCCACTAACATATTCGTTAGTGGTGACCTGATGACGGGATTAAATATAGAAATTTACAGAATCAAAAGAATATGTTAGTAGAAAACGTTCCGTTGTAAAGTACTTTTTACAGGTATTAGTTTCATTACCTGTAAATAGATAGTAACATAGCCTCAGGGATAGTTAAAAGACTGTTAGTTATGAACCCTATTGACTGGAACACAAAGTGAATAGAACAGCATATAGAAATTGAGTAGATGTGAATTGAAAGGATAAGTTATGATTTCATGGTTAGGAAGTTATGAATTTTTTTATAAGCTTAGAAAAACTCATATTAAAAAAAGCTTTTGAACATAAATAGTGGGGTTAATAAAATGCTGAAAGAAAAGTAAGCAATCTGTTGTTTATAGGTGTTTTTTTGGCAATAGATAGACACGTGTCATAGGTTTTTTTTTTTTTTTTTTTGGAGTTTGCCAGCAGAATGCGGTTACCGGCATACCCCACGCATTTACATCAGAATCTCTCTGGATGTTCAATCACGAGTGAAGTTTAGTTGAAACCTTTAGATGCAATCCGGGAAGCACACGAAGGTATGTGTTTTGTTTTTTTTTTGGATTTGTGATATACTGAATTGATGTGTATTTGTGATATGTGAAATGTGTTAGTGTTATATTTAGAGGTTTCATCGTTCTCTGATTCTAAAAAGTTTACATCGTTGCGGAATCTTCTTCTCCCGGGAAGGTAAATGAAGAGCAGAATGTTGAACAAGAAACGCAGTGGATACGCTATCAAACCCCTGTGATTCAGCAACAGAATGTGATGATGGGGGGTCATTATCAAGTTCAACAACCGGTTACAGTTACTGGTAACGGTTTAATGGATGTGGGTTATATACTTATATGTCGCCTACCTCTTTAATGGGGGGTTTACCAGACAAACATATGTCTGGAAGGAAAAGATATGCATCTGGAGATGTGATGGAGAAGACCGTGGAAAGAAGGCATAAGAGAATGATAAAGAATAGGGAGTCTGCTGCGCGCTCACGAGCAAGAAAACAGGTAGTGGTTTCAGTCGGTTATTGTTTTATTTTGTTTCTTGTCTTGTGAATATGTGATGAGAGAGCGGTGTATGGCTGAACATGATTATACCCATGAGCTGGAGAACAAAGTTTCTGTGACACCCGACATGCTTGGGTCAACATTTTATAAACACATAAGTCTACCTTAGCGAAAAACGTTTATTAAAACATACTTGACGGGGTCAGTAGAGTCGGAACACAGTCCGTATTGTCCAGGGTTCAATGATCTGTAGGATCACTGGGAGTCGTTTTAGGAATACACTAGTATCGGGTTCCGTTGTTGGTGACATTACATAAACTAATTAAGTGTATGTGTAGACTAATTGTCGTATGGTGGATTATATGCTTAGATGTGTTTAAATGATGTATAGATAATCATCCATGCTTAAATATGTTAAACATAGACTAAGGTTGCATGCTCGTATGATAAGGTGCGTTAAAATGCGTTAAACACGACAAACTGGAAAACTAGACAAACATGGACTCTGGTTCGACCACTTCGAGTGGTCGAAGGAGGAAACTTGTTTGGTTCGACCCTTTGTAAATGGGCGAACCTGGGATATGGAATTGAAAGAATTCCCTTCGGCCAGGACAGGGCTCATTCGACCCTGTGAAAGGGTCGAAGGAGAGCACATTCGCCCAGGAAAAAGGGGCGAATGAGGACATAGTATAAATACCACACTTTGTCATTTTTCACCATTTCACAAACCCTAAACGTCTCTAAACACTCTCTAGAAACTTTAAACATTGGGGAAAGAGTTTTTGCCCTTGTTTTCTAAAATCTAACCTACAAACATCTTCTACACAAAGATCTAAGGTGTGTTCTTCATTCTAAATCATTTTTAAAGCATTTCAATTCGTTTTTATTAAACCCCAAGAGTCCAGATCTGATACAAACATGTTTTCATGTATAAAAACCTTCCTAATGTCTTTCTAAACAAAACCTATTCATAAACAATGAGTTTTCATGCAAATTAACATGTGTTAATGGTGTTTTAGGTGATGTCATGTATTGTTTGATGATTGATTGCTGTATAGATGTTATGACAATGATCTAGGACTGTTATTGATGATGATTTATGATTGAGATAGGTTACAATTGATTATTGATGATGTTATGTTCATTTTGGGGATTTTGGGTTAGATCTAGGGCTTGTTCATGATGATAGTAATAAGGATATGATTGGGGATTTATTGTTCATGATAATCTGAGTATATTAAGTTGATTATTGATTGATTTCATAAATTTTCCTAATTGGGTAAAGATTGCATGCGTTTGATGTGACATCTCCATAATTTGCTATTTCGGGTAACTTGTAAAACGACTAGATTTTGGTGTAAAATCGGTAGGGTTTTGTAGGGATAAGTTATCCATGCTTGACTGCTGTGTTTGATGATGTTTCGAGTCGTTTTGAATGTGTTTGAAGCGTTTTTAGGAAAATTTGCACAACAGGGGAGAACCTGGTCTCCTTCGACCGATCGAAGGTGCGAAGGAGGGACTCCAGGGTCGAACCTGGTTACTAAATGGTCGAACGTATTGCAAATGGGCGAAGGAGGGAGAAAAGGGGCGAAGGTAGCCACATTCGACCGTTTAAAGCCTCATTCGACCGCTTAGAGCTACATTCGACCCTACGGTTATTAAAATGAGATTTTTGATGCAAACTAAGTGTTTTATGCTTGAAACTTATGTGTTAAACTTATGTGCATGACTAATTGATGTAATGGGTCACCAACGGGATGTCGGGTCGGTCTGGGATGTCCGGTTAACGTTTAAAACACACTTTTTAAGACACGTAGTCAAGATCTGGACAATCGGGGACTAGTTAGCCTTCGGGTTAATAGTCATCACACTTATGTAAACTCATTGATAGGTTGTCACTAGTTGGGATTATCATACACGTGTTGGAATTCTAGTTATCAGAAGACGCACTCTAAGGTGAGTTTCACGGCCCCTCTTTTATACACTTTTCTCTCGGGGGAGAAGCATGCCACACGTTTTAACAAATACAACGTTTATGTTTTGAAACACAACGCTTTTGAAACACAACACTTATGAAACGCAACGCTTTTGAAACGCAACGCTTTTAGAAACATGACGCCTTTTGGGAATGTGACTCTTTTAAGAAACGTGACACGTTTGGCACTTGGCATATTTTGGCATTTGACACTTTTAAACATTGGCATTTGGCATATTTAAACATTGGCACTTGACACTTTTAAACATTGACACTTGGCATTTGGCACTTGGCGCTTGGCACTTATTTACTATACGACGAAACCTAAGTCCCTATTGAAACCATGAATGTGCGGGGCACAACGGGGGAAATGTGGATAGATCTATCGGGTGTGACGAACCCCACCTGACGGGTGGGAGCCGGGCGGGTGCATATTGTCTCTACTTGACACTTGACACATGGGCAGCAACTTGAGCAACGTTTGTCAGTAATGGTTTTAGCAACATAGTCGTAGTAGTAAGGGAACGTTTGATATTTACTTGGAACTTTTGTACACTTGGCACTTTATGAGGAAATCGCTTTACACATGAAAACGTTTACGAACTTAAAACCTGTGAACTCACCAGCATTATATGTTGACGTCTTTTTGGCATGTTTTCTCAGGTCGCTAAGGTAGCGGCATTGAGTATAGGCGCACGGAGTCTCACGGCGTCTAGGGATCATATGCATATTTCGTTAAACATTTCAGACTTTGAGTTTTACTTTTAAGTTGTAATAATACATTTTGCTTCCGCTGTGTTAGAACGGTTTTGAAACTCAATGGTAGTTTACGTTGCTTTCTTATCATATAGATGTTGTTTATTCTGACCGTTGACTTGGATCCTGGTGTGTCACGCGCCTCATGGTGAAACCCCGCATGTGGAAATTCGAGGGTGTGACAGATTGGTATCAGAGCCAATGGTTATAGTGAACTAGGACTGCATGTAGAGTCTAGTCTATAGCCGAGTATCACACACGTTAGACGGTCACACATAGTTACGAGTCGTGTCATTTGGTAAACATACTAACCTTGTCGGGGTGTCGGTGTCCTCATCACGCAGTATCACGTTATCTATCTTCTGTTATTCCTACCTTGGTTCTATCTTCTTCTTCGGGTTTGAAGATGAAGGGGCTTATCGCTTATACTTGGCAGTAGTGTACATTGGGGTGGCTTCGGCACATTCTCGAGATCTTTCCAGGTTTTGGATATCTCCCCTCTATGCTCTAATGTACATACTTGCCTACACACACACTATCATGCACTAGTACTTGTCATAGTACACTCCTGAGTGACTGTTCACTTTGGGATCTTCGTGCGATAACAGTTTCTTTTAGGAATGTGGGTATCAGGTGATTTGAAGTTCCAGCTAGGAGCACGCCTAGAGGACCATGTAGAGCGATTTGTTATTTCGGGTGCACACGAAATCATAAATCGAAATGCATGAAAATCTTGGTGGGCTTCGTGTTCGGACTAAAGGTCATGCTGGAACCATGTTCTGAATTCGTTTGGTCACTTGTAGCTCGATCTGTTGGTGGTTTTGAGTGTCTTGTCTCATGTTTGGCAGAACATGTCTGGTCGCGCTGGTGGACGTGCTGGTGGACGCCGTGGTGGCGGCGGGGGTCGCAATGGCGGTGGACGAGGTGGTGGGAACATCACCATGACTCAGGCGGAGTTGGAGAACATGTTGCAGCAGTAGTTGAACGTTGCGTTGGCTGCTTTCCAGGCTGCTCAGCAGACCCTGGGAAATACTAATCAGGTGCAGTCTGGGTGCACCTACAAGAAGTTCATGGACTGTAAACCCCATTTCTTCAATGGGACTGAAGGGGCAGTGGGTCTGCTCCGGTGGTTAGAGAAGATCGAGTCGGTGTTTGCTATGTGTAACTGTCCTGACGCTGATCGTGTCAAGTATGCTTCTGCTACTCTAGAGGGACACGCTTTGACCTGGTGGAACTCCACCACTGCGAATCTTGGCCTGGGTGAGGCCAATGCTATGCCGTGGTCGGAGTTTGTTCAGACGTTGCGAGCGGAGTATTGCCCGAGGGACGAGATTATGAAGTTGGAGCATGAGTTCTGGAATCTGAAGATGGTTGGGTCGGAGATCGAGGCTTTTATTGCTAGGCACAACGAGTTAGCTGTGATGTGCCCCGGTTTGGCTACACCGGAGTACCAAAGGATTGAGCACTACGTTGCTGGGTTAGTGCCGGAGATTGCTGGGCTTCTTGCCGCTACTGATCACACTACTATGTTGGCCACTGTTCGGGCAGCTCACAAGCTGACCAACATAAAGGTTGCTGAGGGTGTTCTACCTCCGAGGGGTGCTGCTGTGAAAGCCCCTGCGGACAACAAGAGGAAGTGGGAGATTGTTGGGAAGATCGTTGGGTCGTCTCAACAGCAGGTTAAGAGGCAGGACGTTGTGGGAGCGTCATCTGAGCAGAAGACTGGGGGTTATGTTGGTAGGAGTCCGAAGTGTAACACGTGTGGGTATCACCATGTTGGGGGTTGCGATGCGTTTCGCTGTAATCGTTGTCAGCGAGTCGGTCACATGGCTAAGGATTGTAGGGTCAATCTGCAGCCGAAACAGACTCAAGAGGTTGTCCCCGCTCCTGCTCCTCGGGGAAACCATGGGTGTTTTAACTGTGGGGAGACTGGGCACTTCAAGCGGGATTGTCCTAAGCTGAACCAAGGGACTGCAGGTGGTGCTGGGAACGAAGGCGGCGGTCGAACTACTCGTGGTCATGTTTACGTCATTGGCGCTAGGGAGAACCAGGAGGATCCTGACACTGTTACTGGTGAGTATTCTTTTCTTGATTCTCGTTATGCTCGTATTCATTCTCGTTCACATTGTTTGGCGATTCGTATTCATTGTGTGCATTCAGTTTGGTATTTGGTCATCGTTTTGCATTCATGGGTCTAATGTGGGTCCTCTGGAGATGCTACTTGGACGGTACCGGTGTGTCATTTATACCGATCACAGTAGTCTCTAGTAGGCCTTCGATCAGGAGGATTCATTGTTTGGTATTCACTTTGGGGAGGGCGGTTCCCCGGCATAGAGTATCTGTTGATATCATCTCTCGTTCGTGGTTATCACTTCGTTTGCGTTCTGGGAGACGTTACTTGGGTTAGGTCGACACTCATTACTGTCGAAGAGTGAATCTCGGGGCGAGATTCCTTTCAACAGGGGGATGTTGTGACGACCGGGAAAATTTTTCTTTTTATCGCTTCGTTCTCTTTGGTTTCGGGAAATTTTCGGGACGAAAACTCTTTCAACAGGGGGATGATGTGACACCCGGCATGCTTGGGTCAACATTTTATAAACACATAAGTCTACCTTAGCAAAAAACGTTTATTAAAACATACTTGACGGGGTCAGTAGAGTCGGAACACAGTCCGTATTGTCCAGGGTTCAATGATCTGTAGGATCATTGGGAGTCGTTTTGGGAATACACTAGTACCGGGTTCCGTTGTTGGTGACATTACATAAACTAATTAAGTGTATGTGTAGACTAATTGTCGTATGGTGGATTATATGCTTAGATGTGTTTAAATGATGTATAGATAATCATCCATGCTTAAATATGTTAAACATAGACTAAGGTTGCATGCTCGTATGATAAGGTGCGTTAAAATGCGTTAAACACGACAAACTGGAAAACTAGACAAACATGGACTCTGGTTCGACCACTTCGAGTGGTCGAAGGAGGAAACTTGTTTGGTTCGACCCTTTGTAAATGGGCGAACCTGGGATATGGAATTGAAAGAATTCCCTTCGGCCAGGACAGGGCTCATTCGACCCTGTGAAAGGGTCGAAGGAGAGCACATTCGCCCAGGAAAAAGGGCGAATGAGGACATAGTATAAATACCACACTTTGTCATTTTTCACCATTTCGCAAACCCTAAACGTCTCTAAA
This sequence comes from Ambrosia x helenae, assembly GCA_030844895.1. Lineage (NCBI taxonomy): Eukaryota > Viridiplantae > Streptophyta > Magnoliopsida > Asterales > Asteraceae > Ambrosia > Ambrosia x helenae. The sequence goes on from JAUTDX010000208.1 coordinate 118,430, forward strand.
CACTCTCTAGCAACTTTAAACATTGGGGAAGGAGTTTTTGCCCTTGTTTTCTAAAATCTAACCTACAAACATCTTCTACACAAAGATCTAAGGTGTGTTCTTCATTCTAAATCATTTTTAAAGCATTTCAATTCGTGTTTATTAAACCCCAAGAGTCCAGATCTGATACAAACATGTTTTCATGTATAAAAACCTTCCTAATGTCTTTCTAAACAAAACCTATTCATAAACAATGAGTTTTCATGCAAATTAACATGTGTTAATGGTGTTTTAGGTGATGTCATGTATTGTTTGATGATTGATTGCTGTATAGATGTTATGACAATGATCTAGGACTGTTATTGATGATGATTTATGATTGAGATAGGTTACAATTGATTATTGATGATGTTATGTTCATTTTGGGGATTTTGGGTTAGATCTAGGGCTTGTTCATGATGATAGTAATAAGGATATGATTGGGGGATTTATTGTTCATGATAATCTGAGTATATTAAGTTGATTATTGATTGATTTCATAAAGTTTCCTAATTGGGTAAAGATTGTATGCGTTTGATGTGACATCTCCATAATTTGCTATTTCGGGTAACTTGTAAAACGACTAGATTTTGGTGTAAAATCGGTAGGGTTTTGTAGGGATACGTTATCCATGCTTGACTGCTGTGTTTGATGATGTTTCGAGTCGTTTTGAATGTGTTTGAAGCGTTTTTAGGAAAATTTGCACAACAGGGGCGAACTTGGTCTCCTTCGACCGATCGAAGGTGCGAAGGAGGGACTCCAGGGTCGAACCTGGTTACTAAATGGTCGAACGTATTGCAAATGGGCGAAGGAGGGAGAAAAGGGGCGAAGGTAGCCACATTCGACCGTTTAAAGCCTCATTCGACCGCTTAGAGCTACATTCGACCCTACGGTTATTAAAATGAGATTTTTGATGCAAACTTAGTGTTTTATGCTTGAAACTTATGTGTTAAACTTATGTGCATGACTAATTGATGTAATGGGTCACCAACGGGATGTCGGGTCAGTCTGGGATGTCCGGTTAACGTTTAAACACACTTTTTAAGACACGTAGTCAAGATCTGGACAATCGGGGACTAGTTAGCCTTCGGGTTAATAGTCATCACACTTATGTAAACTCATTGATAGGTTGTCACTAGTTGGGATTATCATACACGTGTTGGAATTCTAGTTATCAGAAGACGCACTCTAAGGTGAGTTTCACGGCCCCTCTTTTATACACTTTTCTCTCGGGGGAGAAGCATGCCACACGTTTTAACAAACACAACGTTTATGTTTTGAAACACAATGCTTTTGAAACACAACACTTATGAAACACAACGCTTTTGAAACGCAACGCTTTTAGAAACATGACGCCTTTTGGGAATGTGACTCTTTTAAGAAACGTGACACGTTTGGCACTTGGCATATTTTGGCATTTGACACTTTTAAACATTGGCATTTGGCATATTTAAACATTGGCACTTGACACTTTTAAACATTGACAATTGGCATTTGGCACTTGGCGCTTGGCACTTATTTACTATACGACGAAACCTAAGTCCCTATTGAAACCATGAATGTGCGGGGCACAACGGGGGAAATGTGGATAGATCTATCGGGTGTGACGAACCCCACCTGACGGGTGGGAGCCGGGCGGGTGCATATTGTCTCTACTTGACACTTGACACTTGACACTTGACACATGGGCAGCAACTTGAGCAACGTTTGTCAGTAATGGTTTTAGCAACATAGTCGTAGTAGTAAGGGAACGTTTGATATTTACTTGGAACTTTTGTACACTTGGCACTTTATGAGGAAATCGCTTTACACATGAAAACGTTTACGAACTTAAAACCTGTGAACTCACCAGCATTATATGTTGACGTCTTTTTGGCATGTTTTCTCAGGTCGCTAAGGTAGCAGCATTGAGTATAGGCGCACGGAGTCTCACGGCGTCTAGGGATCATATGCATATTTCGTTAAACATTTCAGACTTTGAGTTTTACTTTTAAGTTGTAATAATACATTTTGCTTTCGCTGTGTTAGAACGGTTTTGAAACTCAATGGTAGTTTACGTTGCTTTCTTACCATATAGATGTCGTTTATTGTGACCGTTGACTTGGATCCTGGTGTGTCACGCGCCTCGTGGTGAAACCCCGCATGTGAAAATTCGAGGGTGTGACAGTTTCACGTTTGGAAGAGGAAAATGAAAGACTCAGGAGGGAGCACGTATTTCTGTTTCTTGAAATTATTTCCCAGACTCACGAGGGAGAAGGTATTTCTATTTCTTGAAATTCTTTCCCTCTCTCTGTCTCTCATATATCTATTGCATGTTACTCGGTGTCCTTTATATGGTGTTAGTGATGTTTGAAAATAAATTTAAGTAGGTACTCATAACAAACTGAGAGATTTTTGAAATTACAGCTTTTTGGACCATCACAAACATGAAATATTCAAGTTCATTGCATTTTGAGTTACATAACCGATGGCGTGGCAAGGGTCTTGCTATCACATTAGTGTTTATTCATATATAATTATAGTTTTATTGTAGGTTCAAGAGAGATTTGAAGTGGTTAGCAGAGACTTTCTAAGAAGATTGATACGTTGGTCCATAATTTATGCTTGAAGCAGTTATAAAAATTTGTAGTGACTTAGATATCTAAATTAACATTTAGTCTTTTAGAAACTATTTGAAACATTTTAGGCAATGGATTTGGTCTTGAAGTTGACCAACTTTATTTGTCAATTTTCCATTGGGTGAAATTTGTTGGTTTAATTTCAAAGGTATTTTTTTCTCTTTTTTTCATATAGTTGAGGGACATGCAAAGAGGGATTAAGGCATTTGCGTCTCATGGGAGCTTTGTCTCGCTGTTAAACCTCAAGAATTCTAATGTCATGCTTGAATTTACTATAATGTACACAAAACATCAGTAGGACTGGGGAAAAAACGGCGCCGCAACGCGCGCCATGGATGAAAAGTTTAAATACTTTATTCGTTTAAGGGTCTCTTTGGTTGCTTTGGTTGCTGGTTAAAAAAAAAAAATATAATCTCAACTTTATAGAATGATTTGGTTTAACGTCATACGACAATGTGTGCATCGGAGGCGGCCAAATTAAAAAGTGTGCAACGCGCCATATGAAAATCGCGCAACGCGCGTGTATTAATATACGTAGTTAAATAATTTGAGTTAAATATTTAATTTAACAAAAATAAGCACAAAATGGAAGATTTATAAAAGAAGAAATTCAAATATGTTTAAAAAACTACTTTAATAACAACATAATTACAATATATGAGTTTACAAAAAAGCACATAAAAATACAACGAAACATAAAAAAAATCCTTCTAGCAAACAAACCCTAGAGAATGATATTTCTTCCTAGGATCATCGGACCAAAAACAGAAACAAAAACATTGAAAAGAATTACACGACAACAACTACTATTTAAATATGATCCAGTTCTAAAAGCACTAAAGATTAAAAAGACATCTCTTTTTTCTTCTTCGTCAGCAAGATACCGACCTCGAACTTATGATGTCTTTGTTCCAATGGAAATATTGAACCCAAGACATTACAAGAAGAAAATCTCTTTGTTAGCCACTCAAGGAAGTGCAAGAGAAGTCCTCATGATGCCTTCCTTTGATTGTATGAATGACGAAAAACATGAATTCCAACTTTCTTACCAACGTATTGTTGGTAATCTATTTTCCTTTGATTGTAAGAATCTTTCGAAAATTTATGGAAATACATTTGACAGTAAATATCATTATGCATATTGGATGGACACATATATAAAGATGAAAAATGAAATATTGGGAGTTTCTCCCCTTTTATAGAATAAAAAATATACTAATTATTCGTAAAGTTGGTTTTTAACTTTATCAGTTAGATTTCAAGTAAACCTAAAGTTGAAAGTTACCTTTGATATTTTTTATTTATTTTTGATATAATGAAAGACAATTCAACACAACAAAAATAATAAAAATAATGTTAATATCATTATCCATATATCATGCGCAGTTCTAAAGTAAAAATAGTTCAATGATTATCGAAAGACAGGGACACTACATCACAATAATTAGTCTGCGGTTTTCAACACTTCCTAAAATCTTTTTACTTCTCTTTAACAAACTTTCTTTAAAACAGCGGTTATATGATTCCATCATATTATTACAATTCAATGATCTGAGTTAAATATTTAATTTAACAAAAATAAACACAAAAAGGAAGATTTATAAAAGAAGAAATTAAAATATGTTTAAAAAACTACTTTAATGACAACAGAATTACAATATATGAGTTTACAAAAAAGCACATAAAAATACAACGAAACATAAAAAAATCCTTCTAGCAAACAAACCCTAGAGAATGATATTTCTTCCCAGGATAATCGGAACAAAACCAGAAACAAAAACATTGAAAAGAATTACATGACAACACCTACTATTTAAATATGATCCAGTTCTAAAAACCCTAAAGATTAAGAAGACATCTCTTTTTTCTTCTTCGTCAGCAAGATACCAACCTCGAACTTATGATGTCTTTGTTCCAATGGAAATATTGAACCCAACAAATTACAAGAAAACAATCTCTTTTTTAGTCACTCAAGGAAGTGCAATAGAATTCCTCTTGATGTCTTCCTTTGATTGTATAAATGACGAAAAACATGAATTCCAACTTTCTTACCAACGGATTGTTGGTAATCCATTTTCCTTTGATTTTAAGAATCTTTTGAAACTTTATGGAAATACATTTGAGAGTAAATATCATTATGGATATTGGATTGGACAGATGCATAAAGATGAAAATGAAATATTGACAGTTCTTCCCCTGTTAATATCATTATACATATATCATGGAGAATTCTAAAGCGAAAATAGTTGAACGAATATCTAAACATAGAACATGAATATTCCGAATTTCTTAACTTTTTATACGGTGAATAAACTAAAAACTCCCAATAATTACAATTTGGCAAAAAAAAAAATGCAATTTTGAATTAAAAATACTTGAGAAATGTAAATCTTATATATATAAATATAAACATATATTATCCTTTTTTAATTATATTGCATTTTACAAAAACATAGATCGAATCAAAATGAAATTCAATAAATGGTGAAAACATTTATTTGACAGAACACATATTATAAACAAAAACTGATAACTTTTAAAATCGTTATATTTAACTTAATTTATTATTATTTTTTTAATCTATAGAAATATGTATATATTAATTTTTGATAAATAAATATAAGTAAAAAATATCATGTCGCTTAAAAATTCGAGTTTCAACGTAATGATTATTACCGACAGTCAATAGTGGTAAAGCACTATAATGATCACTATACAGTTCAACAATTTAGATGAAAACTTGTAAAATACGGCGGTAATTAATTCTATAAAATATTTTTACTATTTTAAAACAACTAAAAAAGGTTACCATAAATTTACATTTTTATCTTAAATTAAACAAACAAACTTATTGTTCGTAAACTTTAATATATATATATATATATATATATATATATATATTCCATAACAATATCTAAGATCAACAAATCTAATTTCTTTACAGATCGATTCTTTGTAATTACTTTTTATACTTCATTCAATGATTAAATTTGAAATTCGAACTTGTTTTTAGATAAAGGTATACTCATTTTATTGTATATAATATGTTTTAAAACATCTGTTGAATGATATCCAACTTTATCAAACAACTGTCAATCAATACAATTTTACAATTAAAAATTACAATAAATATACAATTCAGATTGAAAAAGATTTGAAATTATATATTAGAATAATTCTTAATTGTTCAAACGTATCTTGATTATATTCTATACTACAACACTGAAAAAAGCTATAGCAATTAAGCTCGTAATTCAAATTGCTTAATTTTACTTACAATATGAGGATAAACAAACATACAAAATACAAAATACAGCCAAAACACCACAAAACGAAAAATGCTTACAAAAATACAAAATAGAAATGCTCTAACAAAAAACTCAGATATGACAGTAAAAGAGAACTAATCAAACTAACACATCTCATCTATAAGACAAAAAACAAAATATAAAATACAGCTGAAACACCACAAAACAAAACCATACGAAGCCGGCTCCATAGAAAAAGAACACATATACAATAATATGCCTCTAAGTAACGGAAAAATTAGAAACATATCATTTATATAGGTCTCCATCTCATTTTGGACAGACTTTCTTATTATAACAAAACAGATAACATTTTCCTTTGATTGTAAGAATATTCCAACAACACCAATTCTGACTTCATTAGCAACGGGTTATTGGTAATACATTTTTCTTTCAAGCCACAACTTTTGAGAAAACTAAGGGTACAAAATTTAAATGAAATAACATTATATACTGAAGATATATTTTCAAGAGTTCATGTATTACAAGCTTGCAAACTGAAATGAAGAGTTCCTGGCCTTTTATAGACTGAAAAAATAGCTATATACCTACTACAATTAATAACACAAACAAAAAAATAATAAAATAAATTTCAATATCACAATAATTAACTTTGTTTTTCGAGACATTGTGAAGTTGAAATAGTTATATACCTACTACAATCAATTACAATTTTGTAAACATAGAATTGCCACAGATGTTGTAGCAACTCAAGATGTTGAAACGATTTAGCAGTAATATAACCAGATGTCTATACAGACTTTGTAATACTTATGAACAGACGTTAATAAACAACTGTAATCAATTACAACTTATCCACTGAAGGATAATATAACCAAATTTTTAAAACAGACTTTTTAACGAATATCTAAAAAAATAACTATAAATTTAAATTACACCAGTCTTTTCAAATTCATAATTAGTAATAGTTGCTACAGCCCTAAAAGTCTTTGGTGGACAATGTACAGCTGAACGATCTAGATGCAACATGACAGAAAATACACCTGCAATTAATGCTAAATGTACTTATTTTTACTATTAGTAAACAACAAAAAAAGTTACCATATAAATTCTTAAAAAATTAAGACATAATTTATAGAGATAAAATAAGTTGTAATCAATATCTAACGAAATAAATTTAAAATTTAAATTACATCACTCTTTTCAAATTCATAATAATAACAAACAGTCGTCATCAGTTGAAAATTAATAAAAATAACATTTTTATCATAATAAATTGATAAAAATAAGTATAAATTTAAATTACATCACTTTTTTCAAATTCATAGTAATTTAATAATAATTTTTTTATAATATTATTTTCGTATTATTTTATAATATAAGATGAATAAAAAACTGACAAAATAACTATACGGAAAGTTAATTTTCAACTTGATAAGTTGCATTTCAAGTAAATATGAAGTTGGAAACTACTTTGGATCCTTTTGATAGACTGGAAGAAAATTGCAACACAATAATAATAAAATAATATTGTTAATAAAGTAGCTTAAAAATAGTAATCATTACTTTTGGACCTTTGTATAACATTTGTTAACATCCCAACAGTTGTAATAAAACAAAACTTTATAAATGTTAAACGTCAAAAAACTGAGTATAATATCGTTTGTTACGTAATAAAAATCTTGATATATGTAAATTTAAAATAAATCCATCTTTTCAAATTCATAATTACAAAACAGCCCACACCCCTAAAGGTCTATAATGACCATAATTAATGCAAAATGTACTTCTTTTTAATATTATTAAATGACTAAAAAATAAAACATAACTTTACACATTATCAATTTAATATTAACTACAGACTTAAAACTATTTTTCATAAACATGTTTTATAATATTTTATTGTTCCATATAACTTTAGAATATGAACATATATTTAAAACCAAAAAAAATTCTAAAAAAATATCATTATAACTAAAACATGTAATTATACTTTTTATTGACAACTTATTATGTTTAAAATTAATTATTAGTATTTCAATGACAAACTTGTTTAACAAATTGCGTGAAATTCACTGATTGTAACTAAAGTTCAACATATATATTAAAATTGAAGAAAAGTTAATAATGCCACTGTACATATACAAAATTGAATAACTTCACAACAAATGGTTTTAAACAACTGTGATAGATTAAAATTTAATGACTTCAAAACAAATGTATACAATAACTTTGGTAATGAAACCTATTCTAAGTTCAAGTTATATATTATTTCATGAGTAGTCAAACGGATGTTAACAAACAACTGTGATCAATTACAAATTTCAACTAAAGAATGATGTCACCAGAGTTTTAAAACAGACTTTGCAATAGTTAAGTTGTAATGAATATCTAACAAAACAACTATAAATTTAAATTAGATGTGTCTTTTCAAATTCATAATTACAAACAGTCTTCATAGCCCTAAATGTCTTTGATGACCAATGTACAAACGAAGGATCTAAATGGAAAGATACCATATCATTATAATATTATTATTTTATATTAATAAAACAAATAAAACTATTGTTCTTACAAATAATTTTAACTCTTTTATTGTTCCTATATCTTTAAAAAATGAACATATATTTTATATCAATAAAAATTCTACAAAAATATCATCATCTATAAAAGGTGTAATAATAGTTTTTATTGACGACTTATTATGTTTTAAATAAATGATATTTCCATAACAAACTTTTTTAAGAAATGACATGAATTATACTCACTGTAACTAATATTTAAACATATATCTAAACTTACTATTTACATATAACTCAGTTAAGTTATTATAACCATCTGTTTAAATTATTAATATGAATATTATCATTATGTTCAATGTCATAATAATAACTTTGATGACAACTGTACAAACGAAGAATATAGATGGAAAGATATCATAAATATAAATATTATTATTTTTTATATTAATTAAAGAATTAAAAGTATTGCTCTTACAAACGATTTGACAAAATAACTATGATAAATTACAATTTTCAACTAAAGAATGTTGTAACCAGAGTTTTAAAAACAGACTTTCAAAACTTAACTTGTAATCAATATCTAACAAAATACCTATAAATTTAAATTAGACCAGTCTTTTCAAATTCATAATTACAACAATCGGCCCAGCTCTAAAGTCTTTGATGAGCACTGTACAAACGATGGATCTAAATGGAAAGATACCATATCATTATAATATTATTATTTTATATTAATAAAACAAATAAAACTATTGTTCTTACAAATAATTTGAACTCTTTTATTGTTCCTATATCTTTAAAAAATGAACATATATTTTATATCAATAAAAATTCTACAAAAATATCTTCATCTATAAAAGGTGTAATTATAATTTTTATTGACGACTTATTATGTTTTACTGTAAGGACAGAAAGGATTGTTGAAACCTCTTTTGCTAACCTTAGTCTAATTCCTACTTCTGCCAAAATATTCTAAATATGAAACTACTGAAGAAAGAAGACACAAGTACTGAAGAAGGATTCAACAAGTACTGAAGAGTAAAGATCAGATTTTCTGAAGTCAAACCAGACAAGTCTACTGAAGAACTACTGAAGACAAACTACTCATCAGTAGTTTGTCACTCATCAGCACTTGTAATAGAATCTTTCCACCGCGATTATGTTTCAGTAGTTTATTAGTTTATTATTACTTTATCTTTTGTACAAGTTCCAAGACTACAGCCTATTGCATTCTTGCTTTTGTACCAAGGTTCATGTATCTGTTCGTCTATAAATAAATGGGTTAATCCCACTATTTTAGACATCAATTTTAATTGAAAACTGAAATCCTTCAGAGCTTAAACTTGAAATTCCATTTCATATTCTGAGAATCTATTTGTTTATTTATTATCATATACATTCATTGCTTAGATTCTCATTAACTTTCTTTAGTTTATAAACATCCAGGGGGAGTAATAACTCCTGTTGATAGTGAAACTTTATAACTTATTTCGCTGCAAAACTACTTTGATTAAACATGCAAAACACATAAGTGTTCATAAGCAAGCAATTGTCAAAGAGCATACTGATCTAACAATTGGTATCAGAGCACTGGTTTATGTGATCAAATATCAATCTAACAAATTGAGAATCAGACACAGGCTCTTATTGATATTCAATAAAGGATAAAAGTTCACTTTTTTTCAACATCCATCACTTTCAGAGAAACCTGACAAATAAATGGATCCTCATAATACTGGTTTTGCTCATAAGCGTGCTATGCTTGTTCGTTCAGAATATAACATATGGCAAAAAAGGATGGCACATACTCTGTCTCAGACCAACTCTGGTTGTTGGAAATCTGTGATATATGGTCCTCACAAACCAGTAAACATAAACCTTGAAACTAAAGTTGAAATACACATGACCCAAAAGACTACACAGATGAAGATTTCCTTAATCTTGAGCTTGATGCCAAGGCTTTCTCTATGTTGGCAATGGCATTCCCAAATAAAATCTACTCTGGACTTTTACATTGTGAAGTGCCAAAGAGCTTTGGGACTGCCTAAAAGAGCAGTTTGGAGGAACTGAAGAGGTGATTGCTAACACCAGAGAAATCCTGGCTCAACAATATGAAACATTTACTCATATTAATGGGGAACCTTTGACACAACAGTTTGAAAGATTCTCCTCATTAATTTCAGAGTTAAAATTAATGGTCAGACCTACACAAATGTATCTATGCTTCATAGATTTTTAAGGCCATTACAAGAAAAATGGGAAACTTACTCTATAGTCCTCAAATCTTCACCAGATTTTAACTCCCTCACTCTTACAAAATTACATGGGAGATTGCTAACTTTTAAAAAATAAATTGATCAAAAGAAAAGGTTGCAAAGTTCTGGTAGAACAGCTGATGACTATGTACTAGGTAGTACAAAACTTTTGGGACAAAACTCACCTTCTTGTCCAAATAATTTTGGATCTTTTGACAACATTGACATAACTGCTGGGATCTCATCAGAGAGATCATATCCAGCTTATGACAATGATGAAAATAGTCAAACTGCTGATAACATGTGTTTTATCATGGACGACTTAAAAATTTTTAGCAGTGATGACTTAGAAGAAATGGATATCTTACACCAACTGGCCATGTTAAGTATAAAAACTAACAAATTTTACAAAAGGTCAGGAAGGAAATTTCCAGGACTGAACAGTTCAACAAAAGTTGGTTTTGACAAATCTAAACTTAGATGTCATAAGTGTCAGAAGTTGGGACACTAAGTGTCAGAAGTTGGGACACTTTGCTAGAGAGTGTAGAAGCTCTAGCTATAACCAACCACAGTCTGGAAATCAGTTTAACCCTAGTTATAATAGGAATAATGGAACACAGGGAAGTGCACATTTTGTAGAGGCACAAGCTCCACAAATCCAATATGTGCCACAAATACAATATGTACAGATGCCTGCTCAACAAATGCAGAGCCAACAATCAATGCCTTCCATTCCAGCTGCTCAACAACCTCCACAAACTCAACAACCCTCACAACAAAGTCTTTTCACTTCAGGGTATGTTGACTGGAGCAGTCTTCCTTTTGACACAATTGAGTGCAATCCTGATGCAGACAACAAAATGTTTGACATCAACTGAGGAGAACCTAACAATGGTAGAAAGAACTTTGCCTTAATGGTATTTGAGGGCTGCACCTCAAAATCTGCCTTATCTCAGGTATCAAAAGAATCTTTGACAAAACTATGTTCAAACTCATGCAAAGAATCTTTTGCTCTCATAAGAGAGACCAATGTGCATTTACAAGGCAAAGCCAATGACTTAGAGAGAAAATATACTCAAATAAAATGTGATTTAGAAAGATAACTTGCTGCAAAATCAAAAGAAAATTCTAAATTAACAAACAATGCTATTGAAACCCAAGCATAACTTAAAATCATGATAGAAGACCTTAGAAATGTCAGAAAAGAGTTTGCTGACACCAAGGTTGAATGTGAGAAATGGGTTGAGTCATGTAAAGGGTACCAACTGCTGCTTAACAAACAAAGTGCATCAAATGTTAGGTTTGGCATAGGGTACAATCACACTGAAACACCAACTGATTTTTCTCCCAAAACTACTGATGATGGGAGAAGAATAGTTCAAAATCAAACTTCTGAAGAGAAAGAATGCACATCTTTTCATGAAAATTTTCTAAAAATTGAAAAAGAAAGTTCTTCAGAAGTACTGATCAAATCTGACTTTAAGCCATCAGTATTTTCATCTACATCAGTAGTTGAGAACCTGAAAACTACTGATGACCTAAATCATATCAAAACTGTCAGAAGTTTGCCTTCAACATCTCAAAATGAAAAGGAGAAGGCAACAAAATGTGAAATTTGTGATTTGTTTAACCACAAAACAGAATTTTGTAGATATAGAAAAGGAAATCAGTATAACAAGAAAATTTCACAGCTGGTTCTGGGAAAACAACTAAAAAATGATTTTGAAGAAACTTTCTTTCCAAACAAACAACAACCAAGCAACACCTTTTCTCAGAAAAAGATGAAATCTCAACAATCTTTTTCTCAAAATTCTCTTTCAGTAGTTAGACCTAAATCATCAGCAGTTTCACAAACTGCTGAGATTAAAGATCTCATCTATATGGTAAAACTACTGATGACCAAAGTTGATGGTGGTCCTTAAAAGGATGCCACCACTGCTCTTAATGAAAAATCCATTGCCAAAAATACATGGATTCCTTAAACTGGTCAAGAACAAACTATTAATGTTCTCAAGAGCAAACCCAAAGCCAAATTGGCTTGGGTTCCTAAATCTAACTAATTTGCTACTTTGTGCAGAGGGTCTCCAGAGGCTTAAATAGCATTTGGTATGTTGACAGTGGAGGCTCAATGCACAAGACAGGATGCGGATACCTAATAAACAATTTTATCAGTCAAAGAGAAGGATCTGTATCCTTTGGGAACAATGCCAAGGGATATGTGCTAGGACATGGCAACGTCTCTTCTGGCAAAATACAGTTTGACAAGGTCAATCTGGTTGAAAACCTTGAGTACAACTTGCTGAGTGTGTCACAAATGTGTGATAAAGGATATTCTTCCTTTTTCACAATGACAACATGCAAGATCATATCACCAGAAGGCCAGAAGTTGATATAGAATATCATTGAAGATCATACTTTGTTGATAGACAAAAGACGTGGCAATGTCTATGCAGTGGACATTGAAAAGGACAAAGTACTGAACAACACTTCCTGTTTCTTCTCAAGGGCATCAACTTCAGAGACTAATCTCTGGCATAGGAGACTTGGCCATGTGAACTTTAAAACCATAAATAAAGTCACAAAAATGGACTTGGTCAGAGGTCTACCCTTGAAAGAATACCAGTGTCAAGAACACTATGTATCCTGTTTAAAGGGAAAACAACATAAATCCTCCTATAAGTCTATTGAAGAATCTAAAACTACTGCATGTCTTCAACTACTCCATATGGACTTATTTGGGCCAGTCAAAATCATGAGCCTTGGTAAGAAGAAGTAATGCTTAGTCATCATTGATGACTATTCAAGATTCACATGGGTCTTCTTCTTATTTTCCAAGGATGAGGCAGCTGAAATCATAAAGTTCTTCATTCTACAAGTAGAGAAACAATATTCTCTTTCTATCAAAGCCAGTAGAAATGACAATGGGATAGAGTTCAGGAACAAAACTCTGGATTAATTCTGCTTGTCTAAAGGGATTATTAGACAATTCAGTGTTCCCAAAACTCCTAAACAAAATGGTGTGGTAGAAAGGAAGAACAGGACACTAATTGAAGCAACAAGAACCATGTTAGCTGATTCAGGCCTATCATTGTATTTCTGGGCTGAAGCAGTCAACACTGCATGTTATGTTCAGAATAGAGTCCTTGTCAACAAGAGACACTCCAAAACAGCCTATGAAGTTCTTCATGGCATTAAGCCCCTTATCTCTTTTTTCAGGGCTTTTGGATGTCAATGTTTCATTCTAAACATTAAAGACCCTATTTCAAAGTTTGCTGCAAAAGTTGATTCAGGTTATTTTCTTGGTTACTCTTCTACTAGAAAACCCTACAAGGTTTTTAACTCAAGAACCAAGATAGTAGAAGAAACACTGAATGTCAAGTTCAATGAGTCAAAACACACTCTCATTCCAGCACATCCTGCTGAACTCTTTGACCTTGACAGCTTCCATTTCGGACCTGAAAAGACTGTTATTTCATCTAAACCTATTTATTATGGTGATCAAAGGTTTGATGATGAGGATCCTGCACCATGGACTCCTAATACAGTCATTAAGTCAACTTTTAAACCATCAGAAGTTTCACAAACTTCTGATTCAATGTCACACCCTCAAATTTCCACATGCGGGGTTTTACCGCGAGGCGCGTGACACACCAGGATCCAAGTCAACGGTCACAATAAACGACATCTATATGATAAGAAAACAACGTAAACTACCATTTAGTTCAAAAACCGTTCTAACACAGCGGAAGCAAAATGTATTATTACAACTTAAAAATAAAACTCAAAGTCTGAAATGTTTAACAAAACATGCATATGATCCCTAGACGCTGTGAGACTCCGTGCGCCTATACTCAATGCTGCTACCTTAGCGACCTGAGAAAACATGCCAAAAAGATGTCAACATATAATGCTGGTGAGTTCACAGGTTTTAAGTTCGTAAACGTTTTCATGTGTAAAGCGATTTCTCATAAAGTGCCAAGTGTGCAAAAGTTCCAAGTAAATAACAAACGTTCCCTTACTACTACGACTGTGTTGCTAAAACCATTACTGACAAACGTTGCTCGAGTTCCTGCCCATGTGCCGAGTGTCAAGTGTCAAGTAGAGACAATATGCACCCGCCCGGCTCCTAGCCGTCAGGTAGGGTTCGTCACGTCCGATAGATCTATCCACATTTCCCCCGTTGTGCCCCGCACATTCATGGTTTCAATAGGGACTTAGGTTTCGTCGCATAGTAAATAAGTGCCAAGCGCCAAGTGCCAAATGCCAAGTGTCAATGTTTAAAAATGTCAAGTGCCAATGTTTAAATATGCCAAATGCCAATGTTTAAAAGTGTCAAGTGCTAATGTTAAATATGCCAAGTGCCAAACGTGTCACGTTTCTTAAAAGAGTTACATTCCCAAAAGGCGTCATGTTTCTAAAAGTGTTATGTTTCCAAAAGTGGTAAGTTTCATAAGAGTTGCGTTTTCAAATCATAAACGTTGCATTGTTAAAACGTGTGGCATGCTTCTCCCCCGAGAGAAAAGAGTATAAAAGAGGGGCCGTGAAACTCACCTTAGAGTGCGTCTTCTGAATATTAGAATTCCAACACGTGTATGATAATCCCAACTAATGACAACCAAACAATGAGTTTACATAAGTGTGATGTGTAACACCCCAACCGATGGCGGAAACATCGGGATGTCACGTATTGATGATTGTTCAGTAGCTCATGGAAAGATAATAAATTTCATTAAATAATTTAAATAAATTACATACAATTGTTCTAAGAATTTGTACATCAAAATTGAATAAAACTATGCACATATCTTCAAGCAAATCTTCAAACAAGTAGAACCTGAAACATGTTAAGTTGAAAATATTTTGGGTCAACAAAAGTTGGTGAGAATTACATAGGTTTTGTTAATAGAATAAAATTGTTGTGCAATTCATGTGTCATGGCAATATAGTCCATATGCAAAAACATACTAGAAGTAAATCGAGTGCATAATCAATCTTGTGACTTGTTGTATTGTGGTACATCCCATACGCTCATGGTTCACTCATTTATATTGCAGTAACAAACACCCACGTAACCTTTGTAGGAGGCACGTATCCGGGTGGGATTGTCAGTCCAATAGATCTATCAATGTATACCGTTTGGCTGATGAATGTTTATGCTAGAATTGTGCTTACCCTAGTCATGTTCAAGACATAATGCAACATAGAAATACACATAGACACATTGATGATTGAATTGCATAAATAATGTTGTAACATGTTTCACCCCAAAAATGGTGATAAATAAAAAAAAAAAAGGGCTATGTAAAACTCACCTTAGCAAAATGTTGTATTTGTTGATAAATAGAATAGTGTGTTGCCCAAATATGTTAAGTATCACCCTATAATAAGGTAATAAATATGTCTAAGTCTATCAAGTCTACAAATGTATAAGTTTCTAGGGCTTCGAATTGGGGATAAATGCTTGTTTAATTAATATGAAAATTGTTTGATAAATGAGAGAATATTAATAAATAAATAACCAAAAATCTTTTTAGGAAATTTAAAGTTAAGATGGTCACAATAATGTATTTAAAGTATAAAAATAATTTTTACAAAATTATTTTCTTTAAAATAGAATATTAATTCTATTTATAACAAATAGTCAAAATTTAATCTTAATATCTAAAAATATTAAAATTAAAGAATTATAAGTTTAAAATTTATATTTCTGTTCTAAATATTCAGAAATAATTTGTATTAAATTTTGGTGCAAAAATACCAAAAATTGGATTTATTATGATTTAATTATGATTAAAACTAACAAAAATTGATTAAAAATATTAAATAAATGATTTTTCAGAAATAAAAATCATTTCGGAAAAGCTTAATGTTATAAAAACTTAGAATAATTTTTGTGGAAATTTATAAGATCGTTTAGATATTTTTATAGAATTTTATAAATATAATAGAATAAAATTGATTTAATTATTAAATATATTAAATAAATGAATTTTTGAAAACTAAAAATTGTAGGTGAAACTTTTACATTAGATTTGTTAAAAATAATTTTTTTTAGAATTTATAAAAGAGTTTTCATAATTAAAAATGAATTTATAAGGTTATATGTAATTTATATATTATTAATTGATTTGTTTAAAAGGTTTAATGAAAAAGAATAAAATGGGACGCCACTGCCGGGACTCGAACCCGGGTGGCTTAGGAGGTAAGCAACAGTCACAACCACTTGGTCCAGACCAGTGGTTGTGATTGTTTTTGTTTTAAATTAAATAAATACAATACGTGAAATTAGTTTATCCCCAAATCAGAAATAACGAACCCTAGTTTAATCAATTGTCTGATTCACACATCAATAACCCAATCGATCTTAGGGCTATTGATGTGTGAATGCCGATGAACAAAACCCACATAAAACATTGAACTTACAAACACGTTACGAGCTCGATTGATTGGTCAATGGCTCGAAGTCAAAATGCGATCGTTTATGAAGATCAGAGAATTTTTATAAGGAATTGAGGATTGGGAAAGGTTATTCGGCGATGTGAGATGGTCCAGCAACATCCAATTTATAGGGTAAAGGATTGGTGTTCGATTTGGCAAGTTTTGACCCGTTGTTTAATGTTTGACGCGTATAAGGTTAATTTGTGTATCAATTGACTGCTAATTGACGTGTATCTTAGTCATAACAGGCCGGACATCATGTAATGTTGCCAATTATAGCCTAATCACAAGCCAAATTCGATGTTGATTGGTAAACGCGTAGCACAGTTGACTTTCAAGTTAACTGTGAGGGTTAAATGCAAGGCATATAACAAAAACGTATTGTATCTGAATCAAATACGAAGGCTAGAGTAGGTGGTAAGTGTGTGTGGGTGTGGTAGCTGAGGACTCGGGTTCGAACCCCGGCCTCAGCTCCCTTTTCTTTTTATTTTAAAAACAGGTTAATGGGTGAGGGTGTTGGGCTTGGCTGAGTGGGCCGGGCATCAGTTTTGGGTTTTGTTTTCAGGTGGGCCGATCTGGGCTGTTGTTTGGGTTGGGTTAAACAATTCAACAATTCAATTATGCATCAAGATTATTGTTATCATTTATTATTATTATTATTATTATTATTATTATTATTATTATTATTATAAACCTATATATAAGTAAATATATGTATGAATAATTATCATTGTATAGGGGTTAAAAATATCTCCAAAAATTATAATAATAATGAGACTTGTCGTTTTAATCCGTAACGTACAAATAATTAAATGTGAAATGTTACAGTCTCCCCTACTTTTAGGAACTTCGTCCCGAAGTTAAGAGAAAACCAGGGTTACAATTGGTCAACTACCGGGAACCTTGATAAAATTTCACACTACCTTAACGTACCTGTAAATTCATGATTACGTTCCGGACCGTATTTATTAATTTACCTTACATTAGGGTTTTGCGTCCTTTTATGACTTTACCAATTGTTGAGCAGGTCTGATAGTCCCCACCAGTCGTTGAGCAGGTGGTAGGGCCTCTCCCGACTGTTGGAAAGACATGGTGACCTCTACCAATCGTTTAAGTAGGTTGTTTGGTAGTCAACTAATTATTGTACAGGTAAGCAAGTAGATATAGCAATTAATTCACATTCAAACAAGTATGCACACAGATGTTATGATAATACTTGAATTTATTATTTGAATCAAAAGTGCAATACATGGAATTAAAGAGAAAGTAGACATCATTCAAATGGTAGGGCTTGTTGTCAAGTAGCTGGAGGGTCTCAAGCGGGGTTATTTGGAGCATCAAGAGCGTTTGTAGCAGGAATTCGACAAGCATCTGCAAGATGCCCATACCTTTGACAATTGGTGCACTGTCGGCAGGGTACTTGAGTTGGGTGGTGATAATGGCAGGTGTCACACTTAGGTAGCTTCCCGTTGTATTGTTTCTTGTTGGGTGGGGCAGTGGTATCTATAGCAAAATTTCTGACCTTACACTTCCCGTTGGTTGAGGCCTCGGTTTTGATTTCAACGGCAGGTTGGGGAGTATCCTTTTTCTTTTCCCCTTTACGAGTTAGGGTTCCTGCTTTCACATGGTTATCTGTTAGGGTGGCAGCCAAACGCTTTGCTTCCTCCAAAGTAGCAGGGTTCCTTCCCCACACCGTGTCTTGAATCTGCATCGGTAAACCACCAATGTATTTTTCGATAGCAATGGGCAAAGGGGTGACTTTGTGGGGTAGTAGTAAGCTAAGTTCGTGAAAACGAGTGTTGTAAGCAAGGTTTTCCCCACTGTCTTGAGCAAGGTCATGAAATTCATCATCTAGTTTCTTGATTTCATTACGAGGACAGAACTCAGCCTTCATAATGTCTTTAGCTTGATCCCAAGTTAAGGCTAGTGCAGCTTCAGCTCCGCGAGTGCGTTTTTCTTCATTCCACCAAGTGAGTGCTCGTTTGTGAAGAACACTCATGGCATAACGGACTTTAAAGTTGTCGGGGCATTCACTATTAATGAAAGTATTCTCAATACACTCAAACCATTGTAGGAGTCCTGTAGCTCCTTCTTCACCACTAAACTTTGGGGGATTGCAAGAAGTAAAGTGCTTAAGGGTACAGGCTGGAAGTCCATTCCCATTGTGGTTTCCATTTCCATTCCCGTTGCCATTGCCGTTCCCGTTGCCGTTCAACTGGATGACTTGAGCTAGTAAGTTGGGAACCAGAGTTGCGATTTGCTGCGCCATTTGTTGAGAAATGATCGCAGCCAGTTGAGCATCAACTCCATTGTTGTTGTTGTTGTTGTTGTTAGTGTCATGGTTATGATTGTGATTGCCACTTCCTTCATCATGATTGTTACCACTGTTAAGACGAGCACTGCGACGTGGAGGCATGATCTGTAAGTGACACAATGAAATGAATGAGGTTACATAAGGAATGTAATCATTTATTCATTAATTAAAACGAATAAACGAAAACGTTGACTTATCAAAGACTCTAGATTTTTATAACATATGAAGACATGCTTTAGCCTATAAGTGAACACTCATCCCGAGAATTCCCAGGTAGGCATCCGGGTCCCTCGTCTGATTGGGATATATGCGCAATGCCAGCCTAGACAGAAAACTCAGAATACAGGCGTTCACCCTTCCAGATTGCACGTGTTCGTTATTAAAATCTAGAACTTCGACGAGATCTCAAAGTGGTTCAGGTTAAACCTGAGGATTTTGCCTTATTAGTCTAGGAGTGGATCCAGTGATGGAGAGCAATCTTCTTGTAAGGATGGAAGTAGGGATATGAAGTAGAAGGGAGGTAGAGTATAGCAAGTAAAGAAGCAAGTACTGGTTAAATCCTATGGTTATAGACTAGATTATTTATTCTAATAACCTAATTCCCTATAACCATGGCTCTGATACCAATCTGTAACACCCCAACCGATGGCGGAAACATCGGGATGCCACGTATTGATGATTGTTCAGTAGCTCATGGAAAGATAATAAATTTCATTAAATAATTTAAATAAATTACATACAATTGTTCTAAGAATTTGTACATCAAAATTGAATAAAACTATGCACATATCTTCAAGCAAATCTTCAAACAAGTAGAACCTGAAACATGTTAAGATGAAAATATTTTGGGTCAACAAAAGTTGGTGAGAATTACATAGGTTTTGTTAATAGAATAAAATTGTTGTGCAATTCATGTGTCATGGAAATCTAGTCCATATGCAAAAACATACTAGAAGTAAATCGAGTGCATAATCAACCTTGTGACTTGTTGTATTGTGGTACATCCCATACGCTCATGGTTCACTCGTTTATATTGCAGTAACAAACACCCACGTAACCTTTGTAGGAGGCACGTATCCGGGTGGGATTGTCAGTCCAATAGATCTATCAATGTATACCGTTTGGCTGATGAATGTTTATTCTAGAATTGTGCTTACCCTAGTCATGTTCAAGACATAATGCAACATAGAAATACACATAGACACATTGATGATTGAATTGCATAAATAATGTTGTAACATGTTTCACCCCAAAAATGGTGATAAATAAAAAAAAAGGGCTATGTAAAACTCACCTTAGCAAAATGTTGTATTTGTTGATAAATAGAATAGTGTGTTGCCCAAATATGTCAAGTATCACCCTATAATAAGGTAATAAATATGTCTAAGTCTATCAAGTCTACAAATGTATAAGTTTCTAGGGCTTCGAATTGGGGATAAATGCTTGTTTAATTAATATGAAAATTGTTTGATAAATGAGAGAATATTAATAAATAAATAACCAAAAATATTTTTAGGAAATTTAAAGTTAAGATGGTCACAATAATGTATTTAAAGTATAAAAATAATTTTTACAAAATTATTTTCTTTAAAATAGAATATTAATTCTATTTATAACAAATAGTCAAAATTTAATCTTAATATCTAAAAATATTAAAATTAAAGAATTATAAGTTTAAAATTTATATTTCTGTTCTAAATATTCAGAAATAATTTGTATTAAATTTTGGTGCAAAAATACCAAAAATTGGATTTATTATGATTTAATTATGATTAAAACTAACAAAAATTGATTAAAAATATTAAATAAATGATTTTTTAGAAATAAAAATCATTTCTGAAAAGCTTAATGTTATAAAAACTTAGAATAATTTTTGTGGAAATTTATAAGATCGTTTAGATATTTTTATAGAATTTTATAAATATAATAGAATAAAATTGATTTATTTATTAAATATATTAAATAAATGAGTTTTTGAAAACTAAAAATTGTAGGTGAAACTTTTACATCAGATTTGTTAAAAATAATTTTTTTTAGAATTTATAAAAGAGTTTTCATAATTAAAAATGAATTTATAAAGTTATATGTAATTTATATATTATTAATTGATTTGTTTAAAAGGTTTAATGAAAAAGAATAAAATGGGACGCCACTGCCGGGACTCGAACCCGGGTGGCTTAGGAGGTAAGCAACAGTCACAACCACTTGGTCCAGACCAGTGGTTGTGATTGTTTTTGTTTTAAATTAAATAAATACAATACGTGAAACTAGTTTATCCCCAAATCAGAAATAACGAACCCTAGTTTAATCAATTGTCTGATTCACACATCAATAACCCAATCAATCTTAGGGCTATTGATGTGTGAATGCCGATGAACAAAACCCACATAAAACATTGAACTTACAAACACGTTACGAGCTCGATTGATTGGTCAATGGCTCGAAGTCAAAATGCGATCGTTTATGAAGATCAGAGAATTTTTGTGAGGAATTGAGGATTGAGGATTGGCCAGGGCATATCACAGCCAACTCGTTGTGCCTAGCAGTAAACTCCTCGATCTCCGACCCAACCATCTTCAGATTCCAGAACTCATGCTCCAACTTCATAATCTCTTCCCTCGGGCAATACTCCGCTTGCAACATCTGAACGAACTCGGACCACGGCATAGCATTGGCCTCACCCAGGCCAAGATTCGCAGTGGTGGAGTTCCACCAGGTCAAAGCGTGTCCCTCTAGAGTAGCAGAAGCATACTTGACACGATCAGCGTCAGGACAGTTACACATAGCAAACACCGACTCGATCTTCTCTAACCACCGGAGCAGACCCACTGCCCCTTTAGTCCCATTGAAGAAATGGGGCTTACAGTCCATGAACTTCTTGTAGGTGAACCCAGACTGTACCTGATTAGTATTTCCCAGGGTCTGCTGAGCAGCCTGGAAAGCAGCCAACGCAACGTTCAACTGCTGCTGCAACATGTTCTCCAACTCTGCCTGAGTCATGGTGATGTTCCCACCACCTCGTCCACCGCCATTGCGACCCCCGCCGCCACCACGGCGTCCACCAGCACGTCCACCAGCGCGTCCGGACATGTTCTGCCAAACATGAGACAAGATACTCAAAACCACCAACAGATCGAGCTACAAGTGACCAAACGAATTCAGAACATGGTTCCAACATGACCATTAGTTCGAACACGAAGTACACCAAGATTTTCATGCATTTTGATTTATGATTTCGTGTGCACCCGAAATAACAAATCGCTCTACATGGTCCTCTAGGCGTTCTCCTAGCTAGAACTTCAAATCACCCGATACCCACATTCCTAAAAGAAACTGTTATCGCACGAGGATCCCAAAGTGAACAGTCACTCAGGAGTGTACTATGACAAGTACTAGTGCATGATAGTGTGTGTGTGTAGGCAAGTATGTACATTAGAGCATAGAGGGGAGATATCCAAAACCCAAAAAGATCTCAAGAATGCGCCGAAGCCACCCCAATGTACACTACTGCCAAGTATAAGCGATAAGCCCCTTCATCTTCAAACCCGAAGAAGAAGATAGAACCAAGGTAGGAATAACAAAAGATAGATAATGTGATACTGTGTGATGAGGACACTGACACCCCGACAAGATTAGTATGTTTACCAAATGACACGACTCGTAACTATGTGTGACCGTCTAACGTGTGTGATACTCGGCTATAGACTAGACTTTACATGCAGTCCTAGTTCACTATAACCATTGGCTTTGATACCAATCTAACATCCGGCCCCTTTCACCACCAATATTGTCCGCTTTGCCCCGATGGGTTGCCCATCCAAAGCTCACGGATTTGTTTTTGGTTGCCCAGTGGAGACTTCCCAAGAGGTCACCCATCCTAGAATTTCTCCCACCTGAGCACGCTTAACTGTGGAGTTCTCCTCTCATCCACTAACATTAAGCCCCAAAACGCGTTGGTGATTTAAGAGGCAAGACATTACTTATGAACCAAGGATCTCTCCTGACCACGGCCGATGTGGGATTTTCCTGGGGTGTCACATTCAACAACTGCTGATGTACAAACTCAAACATCTATTTCAGCTCCTACAACTACTGATGATGTTCAAATAGCTGAACCAGATATTATAAACCTCAGTTGTTTATTTGAAGAAGTACAAGAGCCACCTACACGTGTCAGTGGTTTACAACAACTGATTGAACACAAAGATAATCCATTGGATCAAATCATGGGTGATATTACATCAGGTGTTCTCATAAGAAACCAGCTTTCCAGCTTTTGCTTCTTCTCAGCATTCATTTCTCAGTTGGAACCTAAGAAGTATCAAGAAGCCCTCAAAGACAACAATTGGGTGCAAGCTATGCAAGAAGAGTTGCTCCAATTAAGGAAGCAACAGGTCTGGGAAATCTGTCCCTTACCACCAAACAAGCTACCAATTGGCACAAGATGGGTTTTTAGGAATAAACAACATGAAGCTGGTATGATTATCAAGAACAAGGCAAGACTGGTGGTACAAGGTTATTCTTAAGAAGATGGAATTGACTATGATGAAACCTTTGCTCCAGTTGCAAGACTTGAAGCCATCAGGTTAATTTTGGCTTATGTAATTTCCAACAAAATTAAGGTTTTTCAAATGGATGTTAAGAGTGAATTTTTGTATGGAAAAATTAAAGAAGAAGTGTATGTCTGTCAGCCACCTAGGTTTGAGGATCCTTCTCATCCTGAGTGGGTGTACAAACTTGACAAGGCTCTTTATGGGCTAAAACAGGCTCCTAGAGCCTGGTATGAAACACTTTCAAACTTTTTACTTAAAAATACCTTTACAAGAGGCTCTATTGATAAAACTGTTAGGACAAAGAGGATTGGTGAAACCACTTTTGTAAACCTTAGTCTAATTCACTTCTGTCATTTTGGCTAAGTATAGAAGTACTGAAGAGAAGACAAGAAACTGCTGATTAGAAGATATGAGAAGTGCTGAAGAAGCAGTAGTTCTGAAGTCCAAACCAGACAAGTTCACTTCAGAAGTACTGAAGACAAAACTACTCTTCAGTAGTTTGTCCTTCATCAGCACTTAGCATCAGATATTTTCCACCGCCTTTTGCATCAGTAGTTTATTGTTTATTATTACTTTTTAGCTGTATTTGTTTCTTTCAATGTTGCAACTTGTGCAACTTGTTTCTGTTGTTTCTGTACTTGCTTTTTGAGCAAGATACATGCATGTAAACGTCTATAAATAGGAGGCTTCAACCTTCTATTTTAGACATTGATTTTAATAGAAAAATCCTTCAAACACTCTCATTGTTCTATTCCATTTCTGTATTTATTGTGAATCTCTCTAAGTATCTAATTCTCATTTACAGCTTAGATTCATAATAAATACTTTGTCATTTATTAGTTTCAAACATCAAGGGGGAGTTATAACTCTGCCTTAGTGTAAAAAGTGTTGCTTTAACTTATAACATTCCGCTGTGCTTATACTCTGATTTACAAGGACTTGCTAAACACTTAAGTGTCAAGATAGCAAGTTCTTACTTAGCAAAAAGAGCAAACTGATCCAACAATTGGTATCAGAGCTTTGGTTTATCTGATCACATATCAATCTAACAAATTGAGAATCAGACACAAAGCTCTTATTGATATTCAATAAAGAGATCAAAAGTTCACTTTTTATCAATATCCATCACTTAAAAGAGTCATTTGACAAATCTATACTCTTTAAAAATGGATCCACATAATACTGGTTCTGCCACCAAACCTGCCATGCTTGTGAGAAATGAGTACAACATATGGCAAAAGAGAATGGCACATACCTTGTCACAAACCAACACAGGTTGTTGGAGATCTGTGATATATGGTCCTCACAAACCAGTAAATATAAATCTTGAAACTAAAGAAGGGATTCCTAAGGAACCCAAAGACTATACAGATGAGGATTTCCTAAAACTTGAGCTAGATGCAAAAGCATTCTCTATGTTGGCAATGGCTCTCCCAAATGAAATATACTCTGGCCTTTTACATTGTGAAAGTGCCAAAGAACTTTGGGACTGTCTTAAAGAACAGTTTGGAGGAACTGAAGAGGTGATTGCCAACACCAGAGAAATTTTAGCTCAACAATATGAAACATTTGCTTATATTAATGGGGAAACTTTGACTCAACAATTTGAAAGATTCTCCTCATTAATATCTGAGCTAAAGTTAAATGGTCAGACCTATACAACAGTGTCTATGCTACATAGATTTTTAAGGTCTTTACCTGACAAATGGGAAACTTACTCCATTGTTTTAAGATCCTCACCAGATTTTAGCTCCCTCACTCTTACAAAACTCCATGGGAGATTACTTACTTTTGAGAGAGAAATTGATCAAAAGAAGAAGTTACAAACATCTGGTAAAACTGCTGATGACTACCTACCAGGTAGTACAGCACTTTTGGGACAAGATTCACCAACTTGTTCCTATGGATCTTATGACAATATTGACATAACCACTGGGATCTCATCAGAAAGATCTTTCCCAGGTTATGACAATGATGACCAAAGTCAAACTGCTGATAATCTATGTTTTATCATGGATGATTTGAAAAATTTTAGTAGTGATGACTTGGAAGAAATGGACATATTACACCAACTGGCCATGCTAAGCATTAAAACTAACAAGTTTTATAAAAGGTCAGGAAGGAAATTTCCAGGATTGACCAGTAATACAAAAATTGGTTTTGACAAATCTAAACTGAGATGTCACAAGTGTCAGAAGTTGGGACACTTTGCTAGAGAGTGTAGAAGCTCTAGCTTTAACCAATCACAATCTGGAAATAGCTATAACCCCAATTATAATAGGAACAATGGAACTCAAGGGAGTGCTCATTTTGTACAGGCACAAGCTCCTCAACAGCAATATATGCCTCAAGTACAATATGTTCAAGTGCCTGCTCAACAGATGCAGAGCCAACAATCAATCCCTCCCTTTCCAGCTGCTCAACTTCCTCCACAGCCTCAACAACCCTCACAACAAAGTCTTTTTACCTCAGGGTATGTTGACTGGAGCAGTCTCCCTTATGACACCACTGAGTGCAATCCTGATGCAGACAACAAAGTGTTTGACATCAACTGGGGAGAACCAGACAATGGCAGAAAGAACTTTGCCTTAATGGCATTTGAAGGCTGTACTTCAAAATCTGCATTGTCACAGGTATCAAAAGAATCTTTGACAAAACTTTGCTCAAATTCTTGCAAAGAAACTTTTGCTCTCATAAGAGAGACAAACCTGCACTTACAAGGCAAAGCCAATGATTTAGAAAGAAAATACACACAGATAAAATGTGATTTAGAAAGAAAACTGTGTGCTAAAACAAAAGAAGTTTCTAAATTAACTGACTCTGCTATTGAAACCCAAGCACAAATCAAAATCATGCTAAATGACCTGGGAGATGTCAGACAAGAGCTTGCTGACACCAGGATCACTTGTGAAAAATGGGTGGAATCTTGTAAGGGGTATCAATTATTGCTAAACAAACAAAGTGCTTCAAATGTTAAGTTTGGCATAGGATACCATCATGTTGAAACACCAACAGATTTTTCTCCCAAAACTACTGAAGATGGGAGAAGAATTGTTTCAAATGAAACTTCTGAAGGGAAAGAATGCACATCTTTCCATGAAAACTTTCTAAACAGAAATCCTGGCATTTTTAAAGAAAGTACTTCAGAAGTATTTACAAAATCTGACAACAAGCCATCAGTAGTTTCATCTACATCAGGAGTTGAGACCCTGAAAACTACTGATGAGCAAAATCTTTTCACAAATGTCAGAAATTTGCCTTTAGATCAAAAACAAAAGGCAAAAGAATGTGAAATTTGTGGCCTGTTCAACCACAAAACTGAATTTTGTAGATACAGAAAAGGAATTCAGTTCAATCAAAAATTTAAACAACAGGTTGTTGGAAATCAAATCAGAAATGACTATGAAAGAGTCTTTAAACCCAAGAAACAACAACCTGAAAACACCTTTTCTCAGAAAAAGATAAAATCTCAACCAAAATCTTTTTCTCAAAATTCCTTGTCAGTAGTTAGACCAGAATCATCAGCAGTTTCACAAACTGCTGAGATTCAAAATCTAAAGAACATGGTAGAACTACTGATGACCAAGGTTGATGGTGGTCCTAAAAAGGATACCACCATGGTTCTTAATGAAAAATCCATTGCCAAAAAGACATGGATTTCTCAACCTGGTCAAGAACAAACTGTAACTGTTCTCAAGAGCAAACCCAAAGCCAAACAGGCTTGGGTTCCTAAATCTAACTAATTTACTTTTATGTGCAGAGAGTTTCCAGGGGCTTGAACAGCATATGGTATGTTGATAGTGGAGGCTCTATGCACATGACTGGATGCAGATACCTGATAAACAACTTTATCAGCCAAAGAGAAGGATCTGTATCCTTTGGGAACAATGCTAAGGGATATGTGCTAGGACATGGCAATGTCTCCTCTGGCAAAATACAGTTTGACAAGGTCAATCTGGTGGAAAACCTTGAATACAACTTGCTGAGCGTGTCACAAATGTGTGATAAAGGATATTCTTCCTTTTTCACAAAGACAGCTTGCAAGATCATCTCACCAGAAGGCCAGAAGTTGATAGAGAAGATTATAGAAGATCATACTTTGCTGATTGCCAAAAGATGTGGCAATGTCTATGCAGTGGACATTGAGAAAGACAAAGTATTGAACAACACTGCCTGTTTCTTCTCAAGGGCATCAACTTCAGAAACAGATCTCTGGCACAGGAGACTTGGCCATGTGAACTTTAAAACCATAAATAAAGTCACAAAAATGGGCTTGGTCAGAGGTCTACCTTTGAAAGTATACCAGTGTCAAGAACACTGTGTATCCTGTTTAAAGGGAAAACAGCATAAGTCCTCCTATAAGTCTATTGAAGAATCAAAAACAACTGCATGTCTTCAACTACTCCATATGGACTTATTTGGACCTGTCAAGATTATGAGCCTTGGTAAAAAGAAGTACTGCTTAGTCATCATTGATGACTACTCAAGATTCACATGGGTATTCTTCTTATTTTCCAAGGATGAGGCTGCTGAAATCATCAAGTTCTTCATTCTACAAGTAGAGAAACAATATTCTCTATCTGTCAAAACCATTAGAAGTGACAATGGGACAGAGTTCAGGAACAAAACTCTGGATGAATTCTATTTGTCTAAAGGGATTATTAGACAATACAGTGTTCCCAGAACTCCTGAACAAAATGGTGTAGTAGAAAGGAAGAACAGAACATTGATAGAAGGAGCAAGAACAATGTTAGCTGATTCTGGACTGCCATTATACTTTTGGGCAGAAGCAGTTAACACATCATGTTATGTTCAGAATAGAGTTCTTGTGGTCAAGAGACATTCCAAGACTGCCTATGAAGTTCTTCATGGCATGAAGCCCCTTATCTCCTTTTTCAGGGCTTTTGGGTGTCAATGTTTCATCTTGAACATCAAGGAATCTATTTCAAAGTTTGCTGCCAAAGTTGACTCAGGTTACTTTCTTGGTTACTCTTCAACTAGAAAAGCCTACAAGGTTTTTAATTCTCACACCAGGATAGTAGAAGAAATATTGAATGTCAAGTTCAATGAGTCAAAACACACTCTTATTCCAGCACATCCTGCTGAACTCTTTGACCTTGACAACTTTCACTTTGGACCTGAAAAGACTGTTACTTCTTCCAAACCTACTTATTATGGTGATCAAAGGTTTGAAGATGAGGATCCTACACCATGGACTCCTCAAACAGTCATTAAGTCAACTACAACACCATCAGAAGTTTTTCAAACTTCTGATCAAACAAATACTGAAGGCCAAACTCAAACATCTGCTTCAGCACCTGCAACTACTAAAGAAGCTGAAACTGCTGAACCAGATATTATAGACCTCAGTAGTTTGTTTGAAGAACAAGAGCCACCTACACCTGTCAGTGGTTTACAACAACTGATTGAACACAGAGATCATCCACTTGATCAAATCATGGGTGATATAGCTTCAGGTGTTCTTACCAGAAACCAGCTCTCCAACTTTTGCCTATTCTCAGCCTTTATTTCACAGTTGGAACCAAAGAAGTACCAGGAAGCCCTCAAAGACAATAATTGGGTGCAAGCTATGCAAGATGAACTGCTTCAGTTCAACAAGCAACAGGTCTGGGAAATCTGTCCTTTACCTCAAAACAAGCAACCAATTGGTACAAGATGGGTTTTCAGGAACAAACAAGATGAAGCTGGTATGATAATCAAGAACAAGGCAAGACTGGTAGTTCAAGGGTACTCTCAAGAAGAGGGAATTGACTATGATGAAACCTTTGCTCCAGTTGCAAGGCTTGACACCAATCACACAAGTTGAACCTGATGATCAAGGAAAACAGGTTGATCAAACCATGTACAGATGTATGATAGGTTCCCTTTTATATTTAACTGCTTCTAGACCAGATATTATGTTTTCAACATGTGTCTGTGCTAGATATCAATCAGCACCAAGGGAATCACACCTTATAGCAGTCAAAAGAATTTTCAGATATCTGAAAGGAACTCCAACACTGGGAATTTGGTATCCTGCTTCAAGCAATACCAAGTTATCAGCTTTTTCAGATAGTGACTATGCAGGGTGTAAGATGACAAGAAAGTCAACATCTGGTGGTTGTCAATTCCTGGGTAACTGTCTAGTGTCATGGCAATCAAAGAAGCAAACATCTGTTGCAACTTCAACTGCTGAAGCTGAATACATTGCAGCTGCAAGTTGTACATCACAGATACAATGGCTCCAATATCAACTTCTTGATTATGGAATCAAAGAGACCAAGACACCTTTGTTTGTAGATAGCAAATCTGCCATTAGCATCATTCAAAATCCGGTACAGTTCTCAAAAACCAAACATATTGAGATCAGGTACCATTTCATAATAGATTGCTATGAAAAAGGCAAGATTGAGGTAAAGCATGTAGCAACAGCTAATCAAATAGCTGACATCTTCACTAAGCCCCTTGACACATCAACATTTCAGAAGTTAGTATCCATGCTTGGAATGCTAAATTTGTAAGTGTTTACTTTATTTTTATTTTTTTTTAAACTTGTATGCATATCAGTTAGAATCCAAGTTAACACTTGATTCTACCCAACTCTACATCAAACTTCTACATCAATCACTACTGTTATGCATAAAAACATCAAAATTTTCTTTTTCCTTTTTCCATCCTTGATTCCATCCTGTTTACCTTGGTGGAATCCAAGTTAACCTTTTCCTTCTTTTTTCTGGTTTTCACTTACAAAAGACAAAAGTCTGAAACAAAACTTCAGAAAAATAAAAATACTGATTAAACAAAAATCAGTATGAGAGAAACTACTGATGAACAAAAATCATCAATATGGGGGTAATTTTCTGAAAAAGTGTGTAACTTCTGATAAAATAACCTTCAGAAGTTATGAATAAAGTATTTATAAAAACATTTCTCATCAGATGTTAAAACTACTGAAGAGAAAATGGGAACTACTGATGAAGTAATCCTTCATCAGCAGTTTAAGTCAAAAGGGCAAATCTGACTTTTCCCATCATCAGAGGTTTGACCTAATCAGTTTAAAACCTCTGATAAAGAGATTTTTAACCAAAGGCGGTTTTAAAACTTCTAATAAAGAAGATTCAAGCGGTTAAAACTTCTAATAAATACCTTTTCTACACACTTATCCTTTCAAACTCAAAAATATCCCTCCTTCTCTCTCAAAACTCTCTCAATAACCTATACCTGCAAATCCACTGTTCGATCAAAAACCCAAACCACACGGCTCTAGTTCTAAAACAGGGACACAATCAAAGGGCCTTTCTTGAAAAACAAGAAGGCTGGTCCCAATACGATGAGATCATTGATCTTGTCGTCAAATCCCAATATTTTACTGCTCTCACAATAAACCCACCAATTCACACTGAAACTCTGAATGAGTTCTGGGCAAATGCTGAGACGGTTACAATGGGTGATGAGGTCATTTCCCTCAACTCAAGAATAAATGGGAAACAACTGACCATCACACCGGCCACACTAGCAACAAGACTGGGTCTGGATGATGTAACTGCCCCTGACCATGTTGCTAACACTGATATTCATCTAACCATGACTGAGTGTGGTTATCAAGGTACTCTCTCCCATGCTACAATATTCAAAAAATATTTTGAACCAAAATACAAGCTTTTGTTTCATTATATTATTATGTGTTTGAGTCCAAAAACAGGGTCTTATGACCAGATGCCCTCCACTTTTCAACCAATATTTCATTCCATTGTGAATGAAACTAAATTCAGGGCATCAAAACTATTTTTCAATGAGTTGGTGTTACATCACAATAATACCAAGAAAAAGTTTTTGTTATACCCAAGGTTCATTATGCAATGCATAATAGGGGAACTGGGTAATGAGGTGCTTGTGGGAAAAATTTCAACTTTAAATCCTTTAACATCACAAGCATACTCAAGGCATAACAAACCGGCTGCCTGGCCAGAAGATGATCAGGGAGAACAACAACAAGTCCCCCTGAAGCCCACATCTTCCAAACTCACACCACCAAAAGCCAAAAAGCCCAAGCCAACAAAACTGCACCCCACCAACCCAAAAGAAAAGCTGTTCAGGAGGTTGAGATGCCTGAACATGCTCATGAGCATTCTGCTCTTCAAATAGATGAGACTGAAACACCCTCTCAGTCTCATCCATCTCAAACCCCACCAAGAGCACCCATAACCATTTTATTCAAAAGAAAAAGACTTAGAAAAACATATGAAACACACTCTTCTTTTGAAACTGCTGAACAACAACTTTCACCACCTATTGCCCAAACTACTGAACCAACCCCACAAATTTCTGAACAAGAGGCAATAGAAATTGCCAAACTTCTCTCTGGGCTAAAAGAGAATGTCCCATCTGATCATGTCAGTCCCCAACAACCACAACAAACAGGGGACATAACTGCTACATCAGACATGGATGTGGACATCTCTAGCCCTATCCCAAGAGATGAGGGTGGACCAGAGTCTTTAAGCCCAATTTTAGAGACTCTTGGGGCATCTGAGGCTGCTACTACTCAGTTACCACCCAGTGGTGGATCTGAGGATAGAAGTAACATAGCTAAGACCTCAGATGTGGCAACTACTGATGAAGGCTTAATGCCTGAAGTAGGAAATCCTCAGTACCAAGAAAAAGAGGTTCATGAGAGAACTGAGTTGGGCTCAGCTCATGATTTAACTGAGACAGTCCTCATTGAGGGCAACATCAGGGATTCAGATGATTCCATTAGTTTGGATGATGTTTCACACACTCAAACTACTGAATTGACGGCACTTTCTGAAGGTCCTGTTTCAGGGGTATCCAGGCTCAAGAAGCCAGTCACCTCTGCACAGGTTAAAGCCCACTCAATCCCTAAAACCCCTAGAGTGGCATCCTCTGTACAACATGAGGATCTCCCAAAAACACCCCCTTCACAACAAATGCCTACCCAATTCCCTGGGCAAACAAGCATAGACCTGAACCAGCTATGCAGCCCAGAGGGTCCCCTGTACCACATGATGAATACACTCATCAGAAATCACTTCCAAACATATACAACTGACTTGGAGCTGTCCATCAAGAACCAATTTGGAGTGATCAAGACCAAGATGAACGATCTGTCCAACAAAATAGACTTTAACAGCAAACAGATTGCTCATCTTCAATGACAATTCTCCCAACCCTCTGCTTCAAGGGTTAAAATTGATGAATCCAAAAAGGGGGAGAAGATCAGGGAACCTAAGGAGTCATTCCAAGCCAGGATAAGGGCAAGAGTGGCACTCCTTGAAAGAGATCAAAAAGATCAGGCCAGGAAAGAAAAATTGGCCAAACAGTTTGGTGTCTCAATAGAAGAAATTGAAGCTGCAGAGAAAGAAGATGAGACCCAAACATCTGAAGAATCCCTAAGGCAAAATGAAGAAACTTCTGATGACAAAACTTCTGATGAAGAATCAGAAAGTACTGAAGACAATCCTTCACTAGCTGACAAACCATCAGCAGTTGTCAGCACATCAGAAGTTAACACTTCCAAACCTCAAACAACTGAACCTTCCAGAACCACTGCTCCCATTCAACCAACATCTGATCCCATCAGGCCTACAACTGTTACTACAATGACTGTATTAAACCCTTCTCCTATCTCTCAATCAGCTGAACTATTAGAGAAGAGCTTAATTGCAGCCAACAAGAAGGCCAGAGAAGATCAGATTTGGAAATCTCTGGAAGAAAGGGATGATTTGGATTTAAGCCATGAAGAAAAACTTCAGGCTTATGCAGCTGAACTACAAAGGCAGGCTAGCCTTGATGAGATTGCTGAACAAGATAAAAGACAACAACTGGTGTCTTATATTACCAAGAACAGCAAGACTAAAGCCTTTACACTCAAAGGACTCTCTATGCAAGAGCTGACAAGAAGAGCACAACTGCTTGCAGACAAAGTGGCCACAAGCAAAGATGGAAAGGCCAAGAGAGCCCAGATAATAGAAGAGTTAGTAGCAGAAGGATATGGTTCAAAAGCCTCAGTATCCAGATGGAAAGAAGAAAGACTGATGGATACTTATAGAAAATACTTGCCTGCCAAGGCTGCAAATCCTGAGAAGTTTCAAACTGCTGATCCTTCAAGATCAGTAGTTAGAACTTCTGGTGCATCTAGAAGAACTGCTACTCAGAAGAAGAAGGCAGAGGACAATGTCAAAACTGACTTCAAAATGGTACTACTTGAAGGAAGTTCAATAGTCCATTCAGATTTTGACATTGAGGAGAAACCTCTGTTAACACAATTCAGGGATCCTTCCACTTTTGCTTATCAAATACAAAAGACCATCAAAGAAAAGCTGCATACCAGAGTAGTGACTGAACACCATCTCCCAACTGTTCAGATGCCTGATATGCAACAACAACAAGGAAGAGAATCCCACCTGAGGCTATCTGAAACTGAAGACATCCAGCACTCAGGACCATCAACCCAAGGGACAAGTCTGGTTCCCTATTCTTCTGACTTTAACAAGTCAAAGATCCCTATCATCAGATGGTCACTTACTGATAACAACTCAGTACTGTTGACAAGAAGAGACCTCTCAAGCAGGGCTTACAAGAAGATCAGTGATCTAAAGAAACTGTCAACACAAGACCTGCTCACAATTCAACATCTAGAACTACAGAGAGGATCTCTATCTGATGGTCAGTTAAACCAGCTCAAGAACACCATGTACAAAGAGATATGGAAGATTGTTCAAGACAGAAGAAACGCATAAGGAATTAGTAAGGTTTTGGCTTCATCAATCCAGGGGGAGATTGTTAGGACAAAGAGGATTGGTGAAACCACTTTTGTAAACCTTAATCTAATTCACTTCTGTCATTTTGGCTAAGTATAGAAGTACTGAAGAGAAGACAAGAAACTGCTGATTAGAAGATATGAGAAGTGCTGAAGAAGCAGAAGTTCTGAAGTCCAAACCAGACAAGTTCACTTCAGAAGTACTGAAGACAAAACTACTCTTCAGTAGTTTGTCCTTCATCAGCACTTAGCATCAGATATTTTCCACCGCCTTTTGCATCAGTAGTTTATTGTTTATTATTACTTTTTAGCTGTATTTGTTTCTTTCAATGTTGCAACTTGTGCAACTTGTTTCTGTTGTTTCTGTACTTGCTTTTTGAGCAAGATACATGCATGTAAACGTCTATAAATAGGAGGCTTCAACCTTCTATTTTAGACATTGATTTTAATAGAAAAATCCTTCAAACACTCTCATTGTTCTATTCCATTTCTGTATTTATTGTGAATCTCTCTAAGTATCTAATTCTCATTTACAGCTTAGATTCATAATAAATACTTTGTCATTTATTAGTTTCAAACATCAAGGGGGAGTTATAACTCTGCCTTAGTGTAAAAAGTGTTGCTTTAACTTATAACATTCCGCTGTGCTTATACTCTGATTTACAAGGACTTGCTAAACACTTAAGTGTCAAGATAGCAAGTTCTTACTTAGCAAAAAGAGCAAACTGATCCAACAAAAACTCTTTTCATAAAGCATGTTGGAAATCATGTCTTACTTGTTCAAATTTATGTTGATGATATCATATTTGGTTCAACAAACACAAAATTGTGTGATGAATTCATGAAACTCATGCAATCAAAATTTTAGATGAGTACAATGGGAGAACTGCAGTACTTTTTAGGACTGTAGATTAAACAACAAACAAATGGAACTTTTATACATCAATCTAAATATGTTAAAGAATTATTGAACAAATTTTCTTTACAAGACTGTAAATCATGTTCCACTCCCATGACACCAAACACACAAGTTGAACCAGATGATCAAGGAAAACAGGTTGATCAAACCATGTATAGATGTATGATAGGTTCCCTTCAGTATCTAACTGCTTCTAGACCAGATATTATGTTTTCAACATGTGTTTGTGCTAGATATCAATCAGCTCCTAGGGAATCACACCTCATTATAGTCAAAAGAATCTTCAGATATCTGAAAGGAACTCCTACAGTTGGAATTTGGTATCCTGCTTCTAGCAATACCAAGTTAACAACTTATTTCAGATAGTGACTATGAAGGGTGCAAAATGTCAAGAAAATCAACATCTGGTGGTTGTCAATTCTTGGGAAACTGTCTAGTATCCTGCCAATCAAAGAAGCAAACATCTGTTGCAACTTCAACTGCTGAAGCTGAATACATTGCAGCTGCAAGTTGTACATCACAGATACAATGGCTCCAATATCAACTTCTTGATTATGGAATCAAAGAGACCAAGACACTATTTCTTGTAGACAGTAAATCTGCCATTAGCATCATTCAAAATCCTGTTCATTTTTTAAAAACTAAACATATTGAAATCAGGTATCATTTCATAAGGAATAGCTACGAAAAAGGCAAGATTGAAGTGAAGCATGTGACAACAGCTAATCAAATAGCTGACATATTCACAAAACCCCTTGACACGTCAACATTTCAGAAGTTAGTATCCATGCTTGGGATGCTAAATTTGTAAGTGTTTCTTTTATTTTTCTGCATATATTTTTAATTTCACTTACATTTATCTGTCATAAAACTTCTGAAAAACAAAAAGAGAGAAACTACTGATGTACAAAACATCAGTATGGGAATATTTTCTGAAAAATGATTAACTTTTGCTAAAATAAACTTTAGAAGTTATGAATAAAGTGTTTATAAACATTCTCATCAGTTGTTAACAAACTACTGAAGATAAAATGGGAACTACTGATGAAAATTGTTCTTCATCAGCAGTTTTGTCAATAAGGGTAAATCAGACATTTCCCACTTCACCAGTTTGACCTAGGGTGGTTATAAACTTCTGATAAACACCTTTTCCATCACTTATCCTTTCAAAAAGCAAAAATTCCCCCGTTCTCTCTCATAAAAACACTCTCAAACCCTCACCTGCAAACAAAAACACTGTTCGATCCACACACACACAAACCACATGGCTCTCATACTGAAACAGGGACACAATCAAAGAGGCTACTTTGAGAAACATGAACCCTGGTCCCAATACAACGAAATCATTGATTTGGTCGTCAAATCCCAATACTCCACTGCCCTCACCATTGATCCTCCAATCCATACTGAAACTCTAAATGAGTTCTGGGCAAACGCCAAGACGGTGACAGTGAATGATTAGATTATTTCCCTCAAATCAACCATCCAAGGGAAATTAACGGCAATCACACCGACTACTTTGGGAATAAGACTGGGTCTGGATGATGCGGATGCGCCAGATCATTTTCCCAACTCTGCAATCCATTTAACCATGACAGAGTGTGGTTACCAAGGTACTCTCTCACATGCAACCATTTTTAAGAAATATTTTGAACCAAAATATAAAATTTTGTTTCATTACTTCATCATGTGCTTGAGTCCAAAAACTGGATCGTATGATCAGATGCCCTCTACTTTTCAACCTATTTTTCATTCCATTGTGAATGAAACAAAATTCAGGGCATCAACACTTTTCTTTAATGAGTTGGTGTTGCATCACCAAAATTATAAAAAGAAGTTTTTGTTGTATCCAAGGTTCATAATGCAATGCATAATTAAAGAACTTGGAGATGAGGTGCTTGTGGGAAAAACAACTGTTTTAAATCCATTAACCTCACAAGCATACTCAAGGCATAACAAACCGGCTGCCTGGCCAGAAGATGACCAAGGGGAACCAGAAACAGTCCCCATGTAACCACCATCTTCCAAACCATCACCAAAAAAGGCCAAGAAAACCAAACAACAAAAGCCTAAACCCACCAACCCTAAAAGAAAGGCAGTTCAGGAAATTGAGATGCCTGAACCTGCTGATGTGCAATCTGCACTTTTCAAAGATGTGACTGAAACATCCTCTCAGTCTCATTCATCTCAAACCCCCCAAAAGAGCACCCATTACCATTCTTTTCAAAAGAAAGAAATTTTAAAAGACCATCACTACTGATCCTTCTTTTGAAACTGCTGAACCTTTACCCTAAACTATTGAACCAGAACCATCACACAAAACCATTGAAATTGCCAAACTTCTCTCTAGGCTAAAAGAGACAATCCCATCAGAACATGTCATTCCCCAACACCCACATCAAACAGGGGAAGTACCATCAGAAGCTGACATGGATATGGATGTCATTAGCCCTATCCCAAGAGATGAGGATGAACCAAGGTTTCTAAGCCCAAACTTAGAGACTTTAGGTACATTTGAGGCTGCTACTACTCATTTACCACCCAGTGGTGGATCTGAGGACAGAAGTAACATTACTAAGACCTCACTTGTGGTAACTACTGATGAAGGCTTTATGTCTGAGGTAGGAAATCCTCAGACCCAACAAACAGAGGTTTATGAGACAACTGGGTTGGGCCCAGCTCATGATACAACTGATAATGTCCTCATTGAGGATGTCATCAAGGATTCAGATGATTCCATTAATTTGGATGATGATTCACACTCCACAAAATATGAATTGACGGATGCTAGTGAAGGTCCTGAATCTGGTGTCTCTAAGCTCAAAGAACTGGTCACAACAGATGTGGTCAAAGACCACCTAATCTCTGATTCCCCTATAGTGGCATCTTCAGTACACTCTGAAGATCACCCAAAAACACCCCCACCACTAAAAATGCCTACCCAATTCCCTGGGTCATCTAGCATAGACTTGAACCACCTATCTGTTGATGCACGTTTTGCGACTAATGCTATTGGATTGTACATTCTAATATGTTTTGTAGATATCGTGGGGGCGAAGGTGGAATATGGAAGGTCGAAGGTGGATTATAAAGGGTGAAGGTGGAGAAACAGGTCGAACATGGAAGATTGATATGCTTTGTGCTGATTCGTCCTTTGGGAGGGGCAAACCTGCACATTCAACCCTTATGGGGGGGGGGGGGGCGAATGTGCAGGCCTATATAAACTTGAAATTTCATTTTAGCATTAGCTTTTTGTAGGATCAAATTTCGAGCTAAAATCTGATTTTGATGAAGAACAAGATGAAAATTATGTTGAACACACACTAAATATTCAATAAAAACCCACTAGATGATTTGCATAGATGAATACAATAAAACCCCAAAATCTCTAGCATGTGTGTTGATAGAAAAACCCTAATCTCTATCTATTTATAGCCCAACACACTTAGGCTAATTACATTTAGGTCCCTAGGGTTAACTAAATACTAAAACTCTCACTAAACAAGCAAACCTTTTTTAAAGTAATAAATATATTTTGTCTAAACAAAATATATTTATTTATCCGTAGCGTCTTTCTCTATCATAACTTGAGCTTCACTCGTCGATCTATTATCTGAATTTCTCGACTCGCCTTACGTGTTGACTGCGACTCGATCGACTTTGACTTTGTTGACCGAATTTTGACTTGTTGACTTTAACTTGTTGATAACATTAGACTACCAAATTTAGACCCAACAATCTCCCCCTTAGTCTAATGTTATCAATCTCTTGTATCATCTTCAGAATCGTCAATCTCTACATACCGTGATCTTCAATTTAGGGAGCTTCAGTCTCAAATCCAGTACCCAATAATACTTCCCCTAGACTGATGCTTTCCAAATTTTCTTTGCTGAAGGTGTTCTTGTCACTTTGTTCTTTGAGTACTCATATACAACAATCTCCCCCTTTTTGCATGCATCATCTTTTGTTGATCAGGTACAAACTTTTCCAACTCTTTTTAGCTTGAGTGGTTATGAAGATGTAGGAGGAGGATTCCTAACTCGGTGTCTTCTGCAAACTTGAGGAAACAGGTGCTTTGGTCTGGTATCTTGCTCAACTGATGATCGGCCATCATTGCAGCAAGTAGTCGAAGAAACCTATCCAAAATCACAAACACAACTCCGAATTTTCTTTAGACAAATTCAACAAATAGACAAAACCGTATTCATCTTGGTGTGTAATCAAGTAAGTATCTCAAACGGCTTGAGAAACAAATAATGTGACATGGAAGACTTAAAAACAAATGTACACAAATAAAGATTTTTTTTTTTGGATTTTAGAATTTCTTTTTTTTTAATTTTAATCCTTTTATTTTAAACAACCATCAACCTTCGAGATATAGAAGGGATCAGATATGGGATCACACTAACTTGAAAAGCCTAGCCACGCTTCAACTTTCTTGAGGATAGCTACAACCCAAGAACGATTGTCAGTATATTTGTCCTCTTAAGTCCATGCCTCTCATCTTTCAACATACGTTTGGTGATGAGATTATCATGTTTTTGGTAATATTGATGAAAATTTTGTGGACCCCGCTTGTGCTAGGTATAAGCCTACCAATCCTCAAGGTTTATCGAGATATAATGATGAGAGCTTCAGGTCTATATTTCCATAAGCAGAGAAGATGATCATTATTTCAATCAGATGATGAGAGCTTCAGGTCTATGTTACCATAAGCAGAGAAGATGATCATCTGATCGCTTGGTGAGCTATCTAAATATGTTTGCATGTCACTAACATTGCGTGTCTTTTGCTGCTCATTTGATTAATTTTCCTAGCCCCGCATTGGTAGCTTGCACTCTTAGGTGTCTTTTGATTTACCTATGCACAAAATTTTCTGTGTCTTTTGATTTCTCAACCTGTGTATGACCGGACTCAGCTTGTGCAGACTTATAGCACAGTGGGAATCCAGCTTTCCGTGTAGATGTTTGCTGTTAATCACCTATTAGCAGTTTACTTGATTCCAGGCTGAATCTACCGACACATCGTTGCTTGAGGCCACAACATCCTCTGGGTCCTATTCACATGCTGACGAAATATGATTAGTTTCTATCATTTCTTGAATTAATTTTTTGAAATTTTGCAGTGGGGATGGACCGGTTTAACTTTCTCCCCCAAAAATCTTGTTTGAATCAAAAAGAAGATTTTTCTATATATTATGCATAAGTAAAGTTTTTTTTTAATTAATTAATCATTCAAAATTTATCATCTCCAGCCATGTTACCAACTGATGAAAACGGGTTTTGTCAAAAGCTTTTGTGAAGATATCTGCCTTTTGATCAGCAGTATCTATTGGCAACACCTGTATATATCCTTTGTCGTGAGCATCGCGAATGGAGTGAATCCGAATTTCAATATGTTTGGTTTTAGAATGATCTATTGGATTCTTCACGATGTCACGACAGGCATCATTATCAATGAAAATAGGTCTGTGCATGACATTCAAACCGTAGTCCAAAAGCTGATTTTGGATCCATAACACTTGACAACAATAACTGGATGCTGTTGTGTATTCAGCTTGAGCAGTGGAGATGGACACTGTGGTCTGCTTCTTGCTCTGCCAAGACACCAGCCTATTACCCAGAAATTGACAACCACCAGAGACAGATTTTCTGTCAATCCTGCAACTTGCATTATCACTATCAGAGTAAGCGATTAAATCAAAATTATCACTCTTAGGATACCATAAACCAAGTTTTGGTGTCCCTTTGAGGTAGCGGAAGACTCTTTTTACTGCAATTTCATGTGATTGCTTGGGATTTGACTGAAAGCGTGCGCAGCATCCAACTGCCCACATAATATCTGGTCTGCTGGCTGTAAGATACATTAGTGAGCCAATCATTGATCGATATGTGTGAGGATTCACTGAAAGGCCTTGAAGATCTGGTACAAGTGTTGTTTGGGCCACAAAAGGAGTGTTGGACGACTTGCAATCAGACATGTTGTATTTTGCCAGGATGTCTCTTGTGTATTTGGCTTGATGGATGAGTATTCTGTCTTCTTTCTGCTGAACTTCCAGTCCTAAGAAAAATGACAATTCTCCCATCATGCTCATTTCAAACTGAGACTTCATAATGCTTTCGAATTCCCTGCACAAATTTTCATCAGTGGAACCAAAGATAATATCGTCAACATATATTAGAACAAGAATAGAGTGTTTGTTGACTTCTTGGGTGAACAGAGTCATGTCGATCTTCCTTCTGGTGTATCCATTTTGCAACAAATACAAGGATAAGGTCTCATACCAAGCTCGAGGAGCTTGATGAAGTCCATAGAGAGCCTTATCCAATTTGTAGTATTTGTTGGGATGATGAGGGTCTTCAAAGCCCGGCGGTTGATAGACGTAGACTTCTTCCTTGATTTTCCCGTACAAGAATGCACTCTTCACATCCATTTGAAAGGCTTTGAAGTTTTTGTATGAGGCGTATGCCAAGAAGATACGGATGGCTTCAAGTCGAGCAACTGGAGCGAATACTTCTTCATAATCAATACCTTCCTGCTGACGAAAACACTGAACCACCAGACGAGCTTTGTTCTTGATCACCACACTACGTTCATCCATTTTGTTGCGAAAAACTCATCTGGTTCTGATAGGATACTTCCCTTCAGGTAAATCCACTAGCTCCCAAACCTTGAGTTTTCTAAACTGAGACAGCTCTTCCTGCATGGCTTCTACCCAGCTTGCATCTCTGACTACATCTTCAATGCTGAAAGGTACTGTCTGAGATAAGAATGTTGAGAGTGCGATGTTGAGCTTATCTGCCTGATTTCTAGTAAGAACACCCTTAGTGATTGGTCTAATGATGTTTTCAACAGGATGATTCTTAGATGATTTAAATCCCATGTTCGGCTCTTCTTGAACTTGGGGAGGCAGATTTGAAAGGTGATCTACAGGGATTGATGAGCTGGATGGATCATTTACAGACTGTTGTGCTGACGATGTTTCTTCTGAAATTGGAGTATTTTCAGGAGATTGTGTAGTTTCAACAGTTGTATCACCATTTGTGGATTGAAGAGGAACAATTGGATCAGCTACTAATGGAGAGAATCGGGTGGTGAAGGGTGCAACATCGTCTTCAGAAGAGTAAAGAGTATCTTCGAGAGGAGAAGGAGCGGCTGCTTGATTGTCAGATGTTTGTTCTTCAGTGATGCTGAAATTGTTAAAAACAACGTCCACGTCAAAGAACCAGTAAGGACCAACTCCTGTGTTAGTGGGGTTGGATTCCTGCCAATCTACATAGAAAGATTCGAGAACCATCTTGGTGCGTTTGCTGTATACTCTATAAGCCTTTTGACTTGAAGAGTATCCAACAAAGCAGCACTAATCTCCAACTGCATCGAACTTCATTATGTTCTCATAGTTGTTTAGAAGAGTACATGAGCATCTGAACGGCCTGAAGTAGTCAATCAGAGGTTTTCTTTTGAAAAGTAATTCATAACCTGTTTTCCCGCGCGCCTTAACGATTAAGACTCTGTTAAGAACATAACAGAAGGTATTCACAGCTTCTGCCTAGAAGATGATCGGAAACTTGGAGCCGATTAGCATTGTTCTGGCAGCTTCAATAAGTGTGCGATTCTTCCTTTCAGCAACTCCATTCTGTTGAGGAGTTCTCGTAGCACTGTACAGAAGATGTATTCCTTTGTTGTTGCAGAAAGTCAGGAAGCTTTGATTTTTGAATTCAGTTCCGTGATCGCTTCGGATTTACTTGACCTTTGACTTCACTATGTTTTCAATGAGAGGAACAAACAGCACCAAGATATCAGCAGCTTCACTTTTGTATTCTAAGAAATACACCCATGTAAAACGAGAAAAGTCATCTGTTATCACCAAACAATAAGATTTTTTAGCTAAGCTTTTAACACTAATTGGACCGAAAAGATCCATATGCAATAATTGAAGAGGTGAGTCAATTGAGTTCACTGTTTTGGATTTGTGCGATTTTTTGTGTTGTTTTCCTTTGGCACATGCTAAACATTTTTCGGAAAAAGGGAATTCGTTGGAAGGCAGTCCTCTGACAAGATTTAGTTTAGAAAGTTTGTTAATGTTTTTAAAGTTTACATGTCCCAATCGCCTATGCCATAACAGTGACTCTGACTCGAATGTCTTTGAAAGTAAACAAGTCGTTTGACATTCAGACTTGGCATCTCTCATATTTATCACATATGTGTTATTCTGCCTAGGAGCTTTTAGCATAATCATATTGGTGGGCGGTATGAATCCTGGCTTCAGAAAGATGCACTCCATGTCATTGAATAACACCGAGATTCCTTTGTCACAGACTTGTCATACGCTCAAAAGATTGTAGCACAATTCTGGAACATAATTCACATCTTCTAAAGTCAGTGCGTCGGAGACCACATCTCCTATTCCAACTCTCTTTCCGCCCTTTTCATTTCCAGCGAAGGAAACGAACTCTCCATCAATAAACCGATAGTTCTTGAGGAGTTC
The DNA here is from genome assembly GCA_030844895.1 of Ambrosia x helenae. NCBI lineage: Eukaryota > Viridiplantae > Streptophyta > Magnoliopsida > Asterales > Asteraceae > Ambrosia > Ambrosia x helenae. The sequence goes on from JAUTDX010000208.1 coordinate 162,604, forward strand.
CTTCAGACCTGTCATGTGCCTTGAAGCCCCGCTATCAACATGTCATTTCGTGTCTGGTTCGACCTGATATTCTCTCTAGGTGTTTAAGAAACGTCTGAAACTTGATTATTTCATTGTAAACACACATTGGAAGGATTATTGAACTTGTTTATGAATGAAATGAAACTTGAAAAGGTGAATTGCGTGTTTTGACTCGATTACTATCATTTTGTAACTGATTTAGGGATTCCGCAACTAAATTGGTAGACTTGTATGATCAACTAACTTGTTTTAGTCAAATCGATCCACCACAAAGTGGTATCAGAGCCATTACGGATCATACAACTATGAATTGATAGTTTTTTAACTGATTTGGACCCAAATTTGATCAAAATTTTTCTGTTTTGAATGAACAATGAGCTTTGTTGATAATTGATTGATTCCGACTAGATTTCAAGGATAAAATCAAGAATTATCTTCATTAATGTTGTTCCAAATCAATTCCAAAGCAAAACCTACAAAACATCATCAAAATTCATCAACTTTTGAAAAATTGGGATCAAAATAATTGATTTTCAAAGAATAACCGTTTTTCAAATGAACAGGGTCGAACCTAGGAGAGAAAGGTCGAACGTGTAGTGTTTTGGGTCGAACCTAGCTTTTTCAGGTCGAACGTGATTCATTTTAGGTCGAACCTAGAGGTTGTGTGTGTTGTTTTGTATATTCGACCTTACGGGAGGTCGAACTTGGGTATTAAGTGGTCGAAAGTGAGTCAGAGTTTATATTTTCTACATTCGAGACAATTTTAGGGGGCGAACCTGGACATTTTCCACATTCGAACCCCCGTTTGTTGAAAAGGGTCGAACGTAGATTCTGATTGGAAATTTTTCTAAGTGTTTCGCATTTCGTACTTCCTAGACGATATGTGGGGATTTCCAATAACACCAAGGCCTAATACTACACAGCAACAACACATTACCATGGATCCTTGGGCTGTAGCTGAACAAAAGACAAATACACAACCATCTCAGCCAATCAATAACCTCGCGATGACTAGTTCGATGTTGCTCAACCTCCACAACAACCCATGAATGATTATTGGGGAGTTGCAGCAGCAATGGTACACTCTCAAACTTCTAATGCTATTTCTACTCTAATAAATGATTTATCTTCAGGTAGTGGAAAACCGTCCACCGAAGCTGATGGAGATGGTGGATTACAATTAATGGCACAAAAAGTTCAAGATTCACTTGGAGGGAATGGGACTGGAAGGCACCGAGGCATGGCAGATGATTGCTAAGGGTTATGTTGCACCGGTTTTGGAGAACACAGGTTAACCAATTCCGCTGGAGAGTTTAGCTGAGGATGAAAAGAAAAAGTTTGCAGTGGAGAAGAAGGCGTTCTCCCAACTATCTCAAGCTATTAACACAGATCTTCTACATCAGTTTGGATCTTGCACAACTTCCAAGCAGCTTTGGGATATGTTGAAGAATCATCATGATGGAAATGAGAAAACCAGAAAGTTGAGAATGGAGGAATTGAGAAAAGAATTTGAGAACTTCAGCTATGTGGGAAATGAAACTTTGAAGGAATTGATTCCTTGATATTGCCATCTTTTGACTGAATTGTCAAATTATGACATTAAAATTCCCATGTCTGAGTTGGTCGATAAGTTTGCTGATTCTCTACCACCATATTGGAATCAACACATTGAAGTTCTGAAAGAGAAAGATGCTTATCAATATTGGAATATCAATGAGCTGATTCAGAAGTTAGAGAACAAGGATTTGGAGGAGGAGAGGAAAGCTAGGAGATCATAATTCCCACAAAATCCGGAATTGTATCATGCCTCTTCATCTACTTCTGTGAATAGTTCAAGTGTGGCAGGTAATGTTGCGCCACATATAGCTTGTGTGTCAAGTGTTATTGAACCACCCAGACAACCAATTAACTATCTTGCACAAACATCAACTTATCCACCAAACTATACCACAAATTCTTACATTCCACCACAACCACAACCTCAAATGTCCACCGCATGTTATTCATCCAACACATCTCAACAACAACCTTATGTTCCTAACACGACACAAGCTTCTTCTAGCCAAAGTCCTATTGATGTGTGAAAATGTATATTAAATAAATTCGGGTCAAGTTTTAAAAATGGAAAAACCCGCTGAACCACACACTAACGGCAAGTGCACCGGTCGCAGTGTAGCAGAGCAAGTAAGTCCGAGTATCGAACCGTGGACACAATATGGCGATTCTCGGTACTAAACCTTTGTCGACTCCTAGCCTAATAATTTGGTTTTTAAGAAAATTATTTTTAAACTAAATAAATAAATAAATAAATAAAGCAATTAAATCTAATAAGACAAAAACACAAACAGGAACAGGAAGCAGATTAGACAACTCAAAAACAAAGGAGAAACTCAGATAATATGGAAAACAACTACCTAGGTCTAGAATCCTACCTGCAACTCACAGCGCTCGGAAATGGATAATGGAATGGCTATCGGGTTCCTAAAAATACGACCGACTCAAGAAAACCTAAAGAATGCTAGATCACCCCCGGTCTTACTAACACCTCTTGGAAAATCCTAAGGGACGTGTAAATCACCGGTTACTAGTTCGGATCACCTCCCGATCTCACCTCACTAGGGAATGCTAAGGTACTCAAAAGACTCGCTCACCTCCCGGTCTCGCTAATCTCAACACACCCGAAGGTGTGAAGGAGTTATCTAAGATTGTTGACAAAAACTCGAATTTGCTAGGGATGCTAAGGTAAATTAGTAAGGATCTCCTCCCGGTCTCACCTATACCCAAAACCTAAGAATTAGACAAACCGACACTCTATCTCCTCCCGGTCTCAAGAGTGGCAAAACACTAATTTCAAAGGCTTACAAGGTTGCTAATAGGGTTATCTAAGACAAGAAACCACTAGATTAAATCACTAACATGAAGTCTATGGAAAATCACGCAAAACTCCAGATCTTGAAACTACTAAAGTAACAAACTAGAGAGAAACGCAAAGCAACAATCAAGCAAACCGATTACTAAAAGCATTCATACGCATTTTTATCGACAACACATAAATATTTTACCAAAACATTAAGCCAAAAATAATATTATCCAAACCCGAACGTCAAAAGTCACGAAATAATCATCAATACGACCTAGGTAGCGTAAATGTTTAGCTACTCATCGTGTTCAACATGTCAAACACATAAAAATAAATAGTAAATATGACTAAAGAAAAATATAAAACAAAAGAACAATGGTTCAAAAACATAAAAGTATGAGAATCGAAACCAAAGCACTTCGTATAAATAAATCTTAGTATCCAAAGCTTCACAAACTCTTCTCAAAAACTCTTCTCAAAATTAATATGCTGCTGTCCACCGAAAATGCTGCTGTCGTTCTACTCCTGCTTTGCGGCTGTTGATATTCTCTTCGATGATAATGTGCCTTTCTCCTAAAAAATAATGCTCCTGTCGTGAATATTAATATGTCCGCTTACTGTTGTGCCGTGCCCTCTGAAAAAAAATCTTCCACCATTTATATATTGTGCCTCAAATAAAAACCTAAACCTCCTTTTTGTGGGCCTTGAGTTCACGAGACATAAGTCTATTATTATTATTATTATTATTATTATTATTATTATTATTATTATTATTATTATTATTATAAATGTGTTCCACGCTTGCTCGACTCGGGTGTTCTTGGCTCGACCAAAGTTTCTCGTCTACGTTCCAACGTCTATGAACACCTCCTCTCAAGTGTTGGTGTCTCGATTAAATTTCTTTCATTTTAAGCTCATTTTCTCCAAACACCTATAAAATAATAAAATACATAAATACATAATAATAACGACACGAAATGAATAAAAACCTGACCAAATAATATACAAAATACATAGGAGAAGAGATGTGTTTTGCAACACATCAAACATCCCCACGCATAAACCTTTTGCGTCCCGAAAAAGAATTATACAAAATCCCAAATATTTTCAACAAAGCACTTAACAAAAACGATAGCATCAAACATGGTCAAAAGCAGGCTACGAAATCAACAAGCATAGCGGTTTCACAAGACTTACATCGTTCAAAAGGCTGACTAGTCAAGATGATACAATTTTAAAAACAAGGCATGCCTAGTGATATTCTCTTCGATGATAATGTGCCTTTCTCCTAAAAAATAATGCTCTTGTCTTGAATATTAATATGTCCGCTTCCTGTTGTGCCGTGCCCTCCGAAAAAAAATAATCTTCCACCATTTATATATTGCGCCTCAAATGAAAACCTAAACCTCCTTTTTGTGGGCCTTGAGTTCACGAGACATAAGTCTATTATTATTATTATTATTATTATTATTATTATTATTATTATTATTATTATTATTATTAATGTGTTCCACGCTTGCTCGACTCCGGTGTTTTTGGCTCGACCAAAGTTTCTCGTCTACGTTTCAACGTCTATGAACACCTCTTCTCAAGAGTTGGTGTCTCGATTAAAATTCTTTCATTTTAAGCTCATTTTCTCCAAACACCTATAAAATAATAAAATACATAAATACATAATAATAACGACACGAAATGAATAAAAAGCTGACCAAATAATATACAAAATACATAGGAGAAGAGATGTGTTTTGCAACACATCACCTATTGTGTTGGAAACTTCCAACATGGATAATGTAACTGTTGAAGTTGCTCAGCAACACATTGCGTTGGTCTCAGCAATGGTTGCATCTTATAATGGACTGGTGGCGAGTCAGATTGGAAACAATTGTCTGACTAATGAATATTATACACAGATTGATAAGGAGGAGATGGAGCTTATTGATATTCAGTGGGCGTTCGCCAGTGTGATGAGAAGGGTGAGCGAGTTTATTGAGAAGACCGGTAGGACTGATTTGGCAACATCACCTAACACCACATATGGCTTCAACAAAGCAAAAGTTACTTGTTTTAACTGTGGTGGTAAAGGTCATTTTAAGAGGGAGTGCACCCAGCCAACTCAACAAGGTAATAGAAATCCTTTCAATTCTAATTACCAAAATCATCAATCTGAGAACCAAGTAACCTATCAAAACCAAAACAACAACAACTATCAATCACAAAACAATTACCAAAACCGACAGAACACCTCGCCAAACAACTCTGCTAGACAAATAACTGCACCAAACCAGACTCAAACTCAAACACCAAATAACCCAACCAGAACCATTATTCCTATCTCAACACCAAATAGCCAACAACAACCTGAAAACCAAAATCAGGCTTTGGTGATCCAAAAAGATGAAGGTTTTGATTGGACTGGGATGCAACTGGGTGTTGAAGAGATTACTGCTGGGAATGTAGCTTGTGTTGCTCAGAAGATTGACTTAGAGGAGTCGGTGATAGTTGAAGAAGCTTTGGAGAATGAGAATGTTTCTGAAGTAAAAATTGAGGAGATGGTCGAAGAAACTGATATTTCTGTTGAAGAATCACAAGATGAGAGGACTTCAGGAATGATCATTGATTCAGTCACAGATGTTCCTGATGAACGTGATTCGACATATTCTGATTCGGAGAGTAAAACAGATTCAGAAGCCAGCGTCAATTTAATAGACGATGATATTGATCAACTCCTGGCCGAAGCTGATTTTCTAATGTCACAGAAGTCATGCATAGTTGATGATGCTTTCACACGGATTGATTACTCTAAGTTCTTTACTAGAAAGGAAGCGCATTTTGCTTTGATGGCTATGACTGATCCTCCGAAACAGGTAAGTTCTAAATCCACAATTGATATGAATAGTGATAAATATTGTGGAACGTGTGATAGATTGACAGAAGAAAACAAGCAACTCAAGGTTCAACTTGAGAGTGCGAGAATCAACTGTCAATATTATCACAAAGAAGCATATGAATTCAATAAAGTACTTGATGGTTATAAAAAGGACATTGCTGATTTGAAGAAAACTCTTTCTTTAAAACAACTTGCCCTAAACAGTTACATAAATGAACTTGAAGAAACCAAATTAGAAATGGCAACCATCAAATGCTTTGCTGAAAAGGTTAACAAAAAGTTTGAAAGTTATAAACATATTGCTTATGTGGTTGACCATATCATTGAAGAACTCTCACAACCGAGTAGTGCAAACTACAAGGCTATTCCATCCCCAGTGTTATTTGAGAACCACAATTTACATTCAATAACACCGGAGAGTTCAATCAAATCTGACTCTACATCGGATAATGAATCTAACACTTCTAGTGTTGGAGATCCACATTCCGATGTGAGACCTATTTTGGGATTGAATAATGAGGGAGTGACAACAGTGACTGATGATTCAGACACTGAAGATGAGAAACCTGAGAAAAAGTGTCATATTCCTATGGAAAATCACATTATTACAAATGAACCAGGGTCACCTTCTCAGTATTCTCATCCTCAGGCTAATGTGCATTGAAAGAATCAACCAGTTACTAGCAATGAGAAGAAGGTTGAGAAAAATGAATAAGTTGACAAACCCGTCAAAGTATTTTATCGGATGGAAGGATCCGATAAGATTATCTCTGACGAGGAGTATCCGATTAAATTTGCCAATTATTCAAAAATCAAGAAAATCTGGCAGGAAAGTACTATTTGGTTTCCTAAACATGAAAGGACCAATGATGTACCTCCAGAAATTTTAAAGAAAATATATTTGGATGCTCTAAAAGAACCTAAGGTTCATGTCACTGAGTTCATTAAACCGAAAAAAAAGTTAATGGTTTTCTTGAGCCGAATTACTCAAAGGACCCAGCTCCTGAGAGTTTGAGACGAAGATGTGTGGATTATCAATATCCTATCACTTCTTATGCTAAGTCGAATGCCAAGAATGTTTTTGAGGAATATCGTGCATGTTTCAAGTGCGGGGAGATAGGGCATTTACTTGCTCACTGCCCGTACGTGAGGCATAAGAGGCACGAAGTTGAGATGAAGTAACCATATAGAAGTCCAGTCGACAATCATTGTTATCCTCAAAGACGTTTTGTCCCTCAACCAGCACCGTTTTATAATCAAAGTCGATATTTTCAAAGAAGGGATAATCGTCAATTTGCTTATGATCGTCGTAACCGGATTGCTATGGAAAATCCATTGAAGAAACCAGTGGTGAACTCAACTGTTGATAAACAAAAGGTTCCACTAAAACCGGCTGTTAAATCATCAGTTGGACCTGTCTCTGTTAAATCAGAGAAGGTAACTAAGAAAGTTTCATTCAAGAACGATACAAAGAAACCGACCGAGACTCCAAAATCTCAGATCAGGATTCTAAAACGTTCGGAACAATCTTGGTCACCGGTGGGTTCTCCAGGTGCTTCTACTTCAAAAGTTAATGAAAAATCTCAAAGTGGGAAAAATTTGATTGATCAGAAAAACGTCGATTCAAATTCAAATGTTTGTGTTAATGAATCTTTGAAATCAAATGTTCAAAGACCCAATACCAAACAGGCTTGGGTCCCCCGAAAGAACTAATGTTTTTCTTGATATGTGCAGGGAGCTCCAGGATCCAAGTCAACGATCACAATAAACAGCACTAAATATACAGATTGAAACCAAAACATTATGCTTTGAGCCATAAACCAGCAACGGAAGCATTTCTTGTTTACAACCAAAAGGCATATTATAGTTTACAAAACATTGTTTAATATGCAACAAAACTCTAGACGCTGTGCAAGACTCCGTGTGCCTAGTCGGTTAACTGCTACCTTAGCGACCTTAGAAAACATGCCAAAAATGTCAATATATAATGCTGGTGAGTTCACAGGTTTTCATAAAGAGTTGTTATATGTTTGAAAAGATCATTCCCGTTACTACTATGTTATACGAACGTTAGCTAGACGTTAAGTGGGTTTACTACTACGAGTGGGAAACCATTCTTGACACGTTTTCCTGTTTTTGCCCAGCCGTGAGCCACCGTCACCATGGTGACCCTGGTAGTAGAGACAATATGCACCCGCCTGGCTCCCAGCCGTCGAGTGGGGTTTGCCCATCCTAATAGATCTATCCATATTTCCCCGATATGTGTTCCCACATACTCATGGTTTCCCCCTGGGACTCCTTGATGAAATGCCCGTATAGTAAATATCCATAACCATAGTATAACATGACCTTTAAAGTGTAAGTATGTAGCATGTTTCTCCCTCGAAAGCAAAACAGTAAAAGTGGGGCTGTGACACTCATCTTAGGTTGCGTTACTTGAAAACAGTTAATTCAGTAATCTATGATAGCCCCAAAATAGCGGCGACCTATCATAAGATGTATATAAGTACCCGAACTAATAACCCGCATGTTAACTAGTCCCTGAATGTCCAGACCATAACCATGTACATTTGAAAACACCTTTGACTGTTAAACCGACCGTACCAGACAAGACCCGACATCCCATTGGTGACCCAACATCCCACATGTTAGCTAAATACAAGATATCATGCAACATATGTAGTTAAACACTTAGCACGCGCGAGAGTTCACTAAGACTAGCATAACGCTCAATTAATGCATAAACGAGTCCGAACACGTGTTACTAAGTTGTTAGGCATGTCACGGGGTTCCTATCATGTTCCTAGGTGTCAAATCATGCTTCGGGATGTCAAAATACGCTTATTACAGCAGCACACGCGATTAGGCTATCATATATGCATTTTGGAAAGTCAACTAGTGATTAGGAAGGTCAAACTAGCAATTAGGAGTGTAATTACATGTAGTATACACGATTGGGAGCCCAATCGCCCTTAATGTCAGGCGATTGGCCCAATTGCATGCTCCAATAGGCGATTGGGGCTCCCCAATCGCCCCCTGCAGACCGGTTGCGCTTTTTCGCGCGTTTAACCCTCTAAATCAGATCCGAAACATGTAAAAACACCCAACATCAAACCTAAACTATTAACCAACCCATTTCAAGCAACCCCCCCCCAATTTATCACTGATTTAACACCCTTGGTGCAATTATTTCCAAAAATGGCAAAGTACTAGGTTTCATTAACTATGCATATCTTTCCTTAAATTGCAACAATTAGATTTCACAACCCACAACCTTGAAAATCATCATCCCTCTGTTATAATGCCCTTCTAATGTGAATCCTAACAACAAACAATCATCAAATCATATCATAACATCCTAAATCTTCAAGAATCATTCAAATGGGTCAAAATGCATACTTTCATCAGAAGTACATCAATTACATGGTAACATTCATGTTTTAACCACCAAAAGTCATCTATTGCATGAATACTTCAAATATAGCAAGTATAAAGGTTTAGACTTGTTTTAGAAACTCATTTCAAAGGTTTTTAAAGACAGAAACTTAGTAAAACAAGGTCTGGACCTTTAGGAACCAAAACAATAACATTACAAAGGTTTGGGATGAAGAATACACCTTGGATTTTATCAAAGAAAGGTGTGTAAGCTTGGAAATGGTGAGTTTTGAAGCAAAACAAGTTCCAGAGGTGTTCTAAGGTGTGAGGGAGGCTTAGGATCAGTTAGGGTTGCACAAATGGTGTTTTGTGAGTCAAGGGTTGTATTTATAGGTGTTTCTAGTCGTCAAGACCAGAACTAGCGATTGGGGCCTAATCGCCCCCAACAACCGGCGATTGGGCCAATTGCCCATCCCCAATCGCCTGGTCTTGTTCCTAATCGCCCTCAGCATCCATTTTGGGTTTTCGGGGCGTTAAACACTATTTTAACACATATAAATACGTATTCACATACCGACAAGTCACGTAATGATTATAAACACATAATGCATGATAACTAACACATTCATACCCGTTCACCAATTCCCGGGACTCGAGACTTGCATGTGTGCGTTAAACCCGGTTGTAGATGCAAAAGTGCGACTAAAGCTTTGGATTGTACAATACATTTTGTTTTGGTGATATCGAAGGTGCGAAGGAGTGGATTAGAAGGTGCGAAGGAAGACTGAAAGGTGCGAAGGAAGACAGTTTGGGCGAATGTGCAGTCTATAAATAGACAAGTTTGATTTTTGAATGTAACTTTTGATCATTATTATTCCCTCCACTTTCAAAAACTCTCTCTAGCTTTTTGTTAAACCTGTTTATCGTTCATACCTTGATTATATCTATATTTCAACGTGTAAACAAGTGTTTTATTAATGAAAACGTTTGAAAATGATGATCTGTGTGTTTGAATCTGTTTGATTATTATTTTGTGATAGTTTTAGGGCAAAAGGTGCCAGAGCTGAAAACGAAGAAGCAAAAGCAATTTCATGAACCGGTGTTGACAAGAGAACAAAGAATTCAAAGACACATCAGACTGATGAACAAAAGGATGGACGAAGAACGACGAACACAATCCAAGCAATAGTCGAGGGGGAGTTTGTAGATGCAAAAGTGCGACTAAAGCTTTGGATTGTACAATACATTTTGTTTTGGTGATATCGAAGGTGCGAAGGAGTGGATGATAAGGTGCGAAGGAAGACTGAAAGGTGCGAAGGAAGACAGTTTGGGCGAATGTGCAGTCTATAAATAGACAAGTTTGATTTTTGAATGTAACTTTTGATCATTATTATTCCCTCCACTTTCAAAAACTCTCTCTAGCTTTTTGTTAAACCTGTTTATCATTCATACCTTGATTATATCTATATTTCAACGTGTAAACAAGTGTTTTATTAATGAAAACGTTTGAAAATGATGATCTGTGTGTTTGAATCTGTTTGATTATTATTTTGTGATAGTTTTAGGGTTTCCGCACCTAAAACTAACTTGTTTGATCAATCTTTGTTTGTTATCGATCCTTTCACGCACATACACCGGTGATTCCACGAATCACCAATCCATGTACACATGGTTATGGACCGACTCCCAACGATCCCACAGATCATTGTAACGACTCCCGATGATTCGCAGAACCATCGTAACGACTCAACTAACCTAGTTAAGTATGTAATATGCGTGACTTGCTAAGGTAGACTTACTAGTTTAGTCAATGTTACTAACCTGAATTTTCCGGGTGTCATATCATCCCCCTGTTGAAAGAATTTTCGTCCTGAAAATTGCCCAAGGCCAAAAGGAAGAGACGAAGGAAAAGAAAAATTTCCAGTTGCCACATCATTCCCCTGTTGAAAGGAATCTCGACCCGAGATTCATTCAGCTTCAGCAGAGACATATCTTGATTCGAACGCGCGCTTAGGAAATAAATGAGGATACTTAGCTTTCATCTGGTCCTCCCGTTCCAATGTGAACTCCGGTTCCTGATTTGAATTCTAACGAACTTTAACAATGCGGATTTTACTCTGGTGAAGGCTACGGATTTTATAATCGAGAATTTCAACCAGTTCCTCTACGATACGCAGACAATCATCCACCTTGATCTCTTTGAGAGGAACAACCAGAGATTCATCCGCCAGACACTTCTTAAGGTTAGAGATGTGGAAGACATTATGAACATTACTGAGCTCAGCTGGTAGATCAAGCCTGTATGCCACCGGTCCAATTCATTCCAGAATTGCGAATGGTCCCACATACCGAGGATTCAATTTGCCACGCTTCCCAAAACGTATAACGCCCTTCGACGGAGATACTTTCTATAAAACCCTGTCGCCGACCTGGAATTCTAAAGGCTTGCGGCGACGATCAGCATAACTCTTTTGACGATCCCGAGCAGCATCTCTAACCTCATCTACTACATCAAGATCCTGCAGCAGAGCCTCTAAATTTGTAGTTGCATCCTGAAGATGCTTCCTTGCATTGAGCATTACCATCTCCGTTGGGATCATAGCCTCCATGCCAAATACCAAGGAAAATGGTGTTTGGCCAGTTGCATTCTTAGAAGTGGTTCTATCAGCCCATAACACGAAAACTATCTTTTTCTTCAAGTTGTTGACAATAATCTTGTTAGATGATTCTGCTTGTCCATTAGCTTAAGGATGGACATGTGTTGAAGTTATCATCTTGATCCCCCAGCTTTCACAAAAACTAGTTGTCCTTTTACTAATTAACTTAAGTTATCATCTTGATCCTCCAGCTTTCACAAAAACTAGTTTGTGTAGGATGTTATTGTGCCTTTGGCATGCATCACACTTTTGAGAATGTAGCATTGCATCCTTCTTCATTGTTGGCCAATAGTATCCTGTCCTGAGTGTCTTTGAGTATAAAGCTCTCCCACCTATATGGTTTCCACAATCTCCCTCATGGATATCCTTAAGTACTTCCTTGGCTTCCTCCTTCTTGTAACATCATAAATATGGACATGCAAGAGATTTTCTATACAATATATCATTTAGGATAATAAACTTTGATACCTTTATCCTGAAAGCCCTAGCATTTTCTCCATCGAGGATGTCACCATCCATAAGATATTTCACTATAGGGGTCATCCAAGATGAATCATCCTGATCCTGAGTACTAAGAACAGTGTTATCCTCGGGATGCAACTCTTTGGTCGCCGGTTTCATGATGTGGATAATTAAAATCTTGGATCCTTCAGGAAAATTCAGAGAGGATCCTAAATTGGCCAAAGCATCTGCTTCGGCATTTTCTTCTTTGGGTACATGTGTTAGTGTAAAATCATCAAAAGAAGATGCTAGATTTCTTACTATTTAAAGATATATAGCTAGCTTCTGACCTTAACTGCATAGTAGCCATTAAAATGGTTAGTCATCAACAAGGAATCAACAAATACTCGTAAATTCTTAATATGCATCTCCTTAGCATGATGTAAGCTAGTGATGAGAGCTTTATATTCAGCCTCATTGTTGGTTGTTTGAAATTCATATCTGATTGCTTGGGGTATTATGTCCCCTTGTGGCGATTTCAGTAGTATCCCTAATCCAGTACCTCTTATGATTGAAGCACCATTTGTGTATAAAATCCATTTTTCCATATTTTCATTTAGTTGTTGGACTTCTAATTCTACTTCACGTAGGATATTACTATTGAAGTCAGCCACAAAATCAGCTAAAGCCTATGATCTAATTGCATTTCCAGGCTCGTAGACCAAGTCATAGACACTTAATTTTACAGACCACTTGGCCATCCTACCAGACATCTCTGGTTTTCTAAGTACATTTTTAATAGGGTAATTAGTTTTAATGATAATGTATCTCATAAAAAAATAGTTTTAACATGAATTCTATGCGTTTCAAAATAGTGCCTTAACTTAGTTGATGCCATGATTAAAGCTGAAATAATTTTTCGAGATGTGAGTACCTTGTTCAGCATCCAATAGAGTTTTACTTACATAATATACATGATGCTGCTGACCTTCAAAGTCTTTTACAAGGACTGCACTGATAGCATTTCCAGAAACGACAAGATATAATGATAGGGGTTCACCATCCTCGGGTTTCATCAAGAGTGGAGCTCCTGCCGGTTATTCTTTTAATTTTTGTAATTCTTTCTCGTGCACTTGTCCCCACTCGAATATTTTATTTTTCTTTAGGATGTCGTAGAATTCCTTACACTTTTCGGAGGATTTTGAGATGAACCTATTTAAGACTGCTATTATGCCAGCCAATCTTTGTACATCCTTGATATTCGTTGGGGATTTGAGATCTAGAAAGGCTTTGAGTTGTTCTGGGTTGGCTTCTATACCCTTCTTGGTTACCAAGTATCCCAGAAACTTTCCAGCATCTACCCCAAAGTAACTTTTGGCTGGATTCAACTTCATGTTGTATGCATCCAGGATGTCGAATGCCTCTTTGAGATCTTGAAGATGATCCTATGCTCTTTTGGATTTGACCACCATATCATCGATGGCATTGCAATATAACAATAAATACCTGAAGGAGTGATGACTGCAGTATCCTCCTGGATCGCTGGTTCCATCCGGATTTGTTGAAATCCCGAGGATACATCAATGAACGTTAACATTTCATGTCCTGCTGTGGCATCTACAATTGAGTCGATGTATGGGAGAGGGAATGGATCCTTAGGAGAAGCTTTGTTGAGATCTGTGCAATCTACACATACTCTCCATTTTCCATTATTCTTTTGCACCATAACTACGTTGGCCAACCATCTTGGGAATTTGACTTCCATTAACATATTGGACATCAACAATCTGTCTAACTCTTCTTGAATGATAGTGTTTCTTTCAGGTGCAAATGTTGGATCAGTATGCTCTTTAACAGTTGCTTGCTTGTGAACACTTATGTGTTTTGCAAGTTTAATCAAAGCAGTTTTGCACAACGGAATAAGTTATAAAGTTTCACTATCAATAGGAGTTATTACTCCCCCTGGATGTTTATAAACTAAAGACAGTTAATGAGAATCTAAGTATTGAATGTATATGACATTAAATAAGCAAATAGATTCTCAGAATATGAAATGGAATTTCAAGTTTAAGCTCTGAAGGATTTCAGTTTTCAATTAAAATCGATGTCTAAAATAGTGGGATTAACCCATCTATTTATAGACAAACAAATACATAAACCTTGTTACAAAAGCAAGTCTGCAACAAGTTGCTGTCTTGGAACATGTACAAAAAAATAAAGTAATAATAAACTACCAAACTACTGAAGCATAAGGGCGGTGGAAAGATTATATTACAAGTGCTGATGAATGACAAACTACTGATGAGTAGTTTGTCCTCAGTAGTTCTTCAGTAGACTTGTCTGGTTTGACTTCAGAACTTCTGATCTTTATTCTTCAGTACTTGTTGAATCCTTCTTCAGTACTTGTGTCTTCTTTCTTCATTAGTTTCATACTTAGAATATTTTGGCAGAAGTATGAAATAGACTAAGGTTGGCAAAAGTGGTTTCTTCAATCCTTCCAGTCCTTACAATCTCCCCCTGGATTAATGAAGCCAAAACCTTATCTAATTCTTTATTGTCTTCTTCTGTCTTCTAGTATCTTCCAGATTTCTTTGAACATGGAAGTCTTGAGTTGGTTCAGTTGTTCATTTGTGAGAGATCCTTGTTCAGGTTGAAGATGTTGAATTGTAAGCAAATCTTATGTAGATAGGTTCTTCAGTTCATTCATATATTTGAAGGCCTTACTTGAACGATCTCTCCTTGTCACTAATACTGAGTTGGAATCAGTAAATGACCACTTTATTATCAGAACTTTAGATTTGTCAAAATCAAAAGTGTAAGGGACCATGCTGGATCCCTAGGATGTTCCTGAGTGACGGATGTTTTCTATTTCAGTGACCCTCAGGTAGGATTCTCTTCCTTCTTCTGTTTGTACCACATTAGGTCTTTCAAAGGAAGGTAAATGATGTTTAGTGATTACCTTTGTGTGCAGTTTATCAGTTATAGTCTTTTGAATTTGTTAAGAAAATGTTGAAGGATCCCTGAATTGTGTCAGTAGAGGCTTTTCTTCAATCACAAAGTCTCCTTGTACAATTGTATTGCCTTCAAGCAATACCATCTTGAAATCAGTCTTTGTGTTGTCCTCTTGCTTCTTCTTGGTAGCAGGCTTTGATTGTCTAGTACCAGAAGTTCTAACTACTGAAGTTGACACTTCAGAAGTTTTGCACTTCTCTGGATTTGCAGCCTTGTCAGCCTTGAATCTTTTATATATGTCAAATAATTTGTCTTCCCTCCACTTTGACACTGAGGCTTTTGAACCAAAATCATTGGCTACCAATTCATCTATTATCTCAGCTCTCTTCACCTTTCTATCTTTTTCAGTGGCAATCTTCTCAGCAACAAGTTGAGCTCTTCTTGTTAGCTCATCTATGGAGAACTGATGTGTTGCAAAACACATCTCTTTTCCTATGTATTTTGTATATTATTTGGTCATGTTTTTATTTGTTTCGTGTTGTTTTTATTATATATTTATGTATTTTATTATTTTATAGGTGTTTGGAGAAAATGAGCTCAAAATGAAAGAATTTTAATCGAGTCACCGACACTTGAGAGCCGGTGTTCATGGACGTTGGAGCGTAAACGAGCAACTTTGGTCGAGCCAAGAACACCCGAGATGCGAGCTTGAAGTATACTACCACTAATAATAATAATAATAATAATAATAATAATAATAATAATAATAATAGTTTAGTGACTTAAAAGTCACGATTACAAAAAGTGAAAACCCAATTTTGGGCCCAAAAGAATGAGAGGAATGTTGAATTAAAAAAAAACCCTATGGAGGGGACATGAAGAGAATCACGAGACAACAGCCATAAGGAGATATTATCATCATCGGGGAGGTGTACAGGAGGCGGACTATATTTTTTTGGACAGGGATTATTTTGATCGAACAACATAGTTTCCAAAGCCGAGGTAGTTCCAATTTCATTAGTAGGATTCGATACCTAGGTGGTTGCCTTTCCCATCTCTGATTTCCTCCTTAGTGATCCTCTCCTATCTTTTAATTTAAGCCTTTTAATTTATTTACTTTAGTAATTAATTAATATAAAAAATCACAAAAATCCAATTTGCTAGGCTAGGAGTCGATAGAGGTCTAGTACCGAGAGTCGCCACATTGTGTCCACGGATCGATATTCCGTACTTACTTGCTCTGCTACACTGCGACCGGTGCACTTGCCGTTAGTGTGTGGTTTAGCGGGTTTATCCATTTTTAAAACTTGACCCGAATTTATTTAGTACACATTTCACACATCAAGTTTTTGGCGCCGTTGCCGGGGACACAGTGCGCTTTTGAGGACGACCCGAGTCGGGGATCTAGCCATTTTGTAGATATTTTTTTATTTATTTTTCTTTCTCATTATTTTTATTTATTTATTTATTTTTTTATATATATTTTCTCTATCTGGTGCCCGTGATCTGTTTGTTTAGTGTCTGTATACAGTGAAATTTTTAGGATGGCAGCTGCTAGTGAAACAAAGACTGTAGCAGACTACATAAGAGAGCGCGACCAAGCTGGTTACAATGAAGAAGACTTCTACAATCAAATGCAAAATCACTACATGCCCGTCTGGAGGGAACCCGATAGCATTTTTGCCTCTTCAGTACCAAAGATCTATGTAGATTGGTACGAAGGAGAGAATCCATACTTACAACCATTTGATATCACTCCAGCACTGGAGACAATAATGGACGAAGAAGTCCCACCTCCGGTCCAAGAAGAACCCATTGAAGATGATTTTTGGAGTGATAGTGAGGTTAAAGAAGATGTCGGGTTGATTGAAGAAGTTAGTGAGAAGAACAAGATGGGGGATGAAGAAGATATACATATACCATCTTGGGAGGACGAGTTTGGTGAAGAGTTGGTAGATTTACCAACTCTCGAAGAAGGAGAATTTGACCATGTTGGCGATCTATTATTTTTAGAAACTTTACTTGCAGGGATGCCAACAACGGAGTTCAATACACCAAACGAGGAAAAAGAGGAAGAGGTGGTAACGAAGAAAAAGACCGAACCACCTTGGCACATTCAGGATTGCCGGCCCGTGCCGCCACCATCACGGGAGAGGGTTCACAGTCACAAGGACCAACATCATATGCCACATACAAGGTTTGGTCCAGGTAAGTGTAAGAATAGGTGCTCTGACCCGTTTGAATTTTTCAAACGTTATTCTAGATTCACCATTCGTTTTTTGACGAACAATGGTGAACGATCTGAATTAAACGGGTTGGATAAAGGGTGGATAAAAGAGAAGCCACCTGATTGAACTTGGGTTAAAACCCAAGTGTAGAGTTTTGTATCATCATTCGCCAGGTATATTTTTATTTTTGGTGCCCGTGATCTGTTTGTTTAGTGTCTGTATACAGTGAAATTTTTAGGATGGCAGCTGCTAGTGAAACAAAGACTGTAGCAGACTACATAAGAGAGCGCGACCAAGCTGGTTACAATGAAGAAGACTTCTACAATCAAATGCAAAATCACTACATGCCCGTCTGGAGGGAACCCGATAGCATTTTTGCCTCTTCAGTACCAAAGATCTATGTAGATTGGTACGAATGAGAGAATCCATACTTACAACCATTTGATATCACTCCAGCACTGGAGACAATAATGGACGAAGAAGTCCCACCTCCGGTCCAAGAAGAACCCATTGAAGATGATTTTTGGAGTGATAGTGAGGTTAAAGAAGATGTCGGGTTGATTGAAGAAGTTAGTGAGAAGAACAAGATGGGGGATGAAGAAGATATACATATACCATCTTGGGAGGACGAGTTTGGTGAGGAGTTGGTAGATTTACCAACTCTCGAAGAAGGAGAATTTGACCATGTTGGCGATCTATTATTTTTAGAAACTTTACTTGCAGGGATGCCAACAACGGAGTTCAATACACCAAACGAGGAAAAAGAGGAAGAGGTGGTAACGAAGAAAAAGACCGAACCACCTTGGCACATTCAGGATTGCCGGCCCGTGCCGCCACCATCACGGGAGAGGGTTCACAGTCACAAGGACCAACATCATATGCCACATACAAGGTTTGGTCCAGGTAAGTGTAAGAATAGGTGCTCTGACCCGTTTGAATTTTTCAAACGTTATTCTAGATTCACCATTCGTTTTTTGACGAACAATGGTGAACGATCTGAATTAAACGGGTTGGATAAAGGGTGGATAAAAGAGAAGCCACCTGATTGAACTTGGGTTAAAACCCAAGTGTAGAGTTTTGTATCATCATTCGCCAGGTATATTTTTATTTTATTCTATTTTTTTTTCTTCTCTCTTTTTCATATATTTTATTTTATTTTCATTCTTCTTTATTTTATTTTTTTTATAGTTAATTTTTTTTGTTTATCGAGTCATGTGGGATTGCCTTGGCCTTTTTCACTGTTGGATCTCCCCTGCCCGTACTCAATCTCCATTTGGGTGGGGTCGATCTTAAAATTATTTTTTGTAAACAGGCATCTCACTTGTCATTGAGTCATTTTACTTTTATTTTCTTTTTAGTTTATTTTTGTAGGATTCCAACTATAGCCGCGAAGGAAATGCTATACGGTTGTAGATGATGGACGGACGGGACACTTTCTACAAGCTATCGCCACATATTCCAGGGGAGTTTGTTCCATTTATTTTGTTGTTATATATTTTTTTCGTTTCTTCTTTAGTTTTGTATTTTTATTTTTAGTCTACGTTGTATCCTGGAGCACATTGAGGACACTGTGACTTTCTAAGTGTGGGGATGGGAAAGGCAACCACCTAGGTATCGAATCCTACTAATGAAATTGGAACTGCCTCGGCTTTGGAAACTATGTTGTTCGATCAAAATAATCCCTGTCCAAAAAAATATAGTCCGCCTCCTTACACCTCCCCCGATGATGATAATATCTCCTTATGGCTGTTGTCTCGTGATTCTCTTCATGTCCCCTCCATAGGGTTTTTTTTTAATTCAACATTCCTCTCATTCTTTTGGGCCCAAAATTGGGTTTTCACTTTTTGTAATCGTGACTTTTAAGTCACTAAACTATTATTATTATTATTATTATTATTATTATTATTATTATTATTATTATTATTATTATTATTAGTGGTAGTATACTTCAAGCTCGCATCTCGGGTGTTCTTGGCTCGACCAAAGTTGCTCGTTTACGCTCCAACGTCCATGAACACCGGCTCTCAAGTGTCGGTGACTCGATTAAAATTCTTTCATTTTGAGCTCATTTTCTCCAAACACCTATAAAATAATAAAATACATAAATATATAATAAAAACAACACGAAACAAATAAAAACATGACCAAATAATATACAAAATACATAGGAAAAGAGATGTGTTTTGCAACACATCAAACATCCCCACACTTAAAACTTTTGCGTCCCGAAAAAAGAATTATACAAATCCCAAACAACATTTTCAACAAAGCACTTAACAAAAACGATAGCATCAAACAGGGTCAAAAGCAGGTTATGAAATCAACAAGCATAGCGGTTTCACAAGACTTACATCGTTCAAAAGGCTGACTAGTTAAGATGATACATTTTAAAAAACAAGGCCTACCTAGTCAAGCTTCACTTACCTTCAAGCAACCGACTATGCACCTGTAAGCACCCCTCACAATATCACTCATCTCTCGGTTATATATTTATTTGGAGTGAATCTCTCAAAACCGAACTATGAAGCAAAATTATCATAAGCTTGTACGTCAATCAAATTTCCACCAAATTGCTAACACTAACACAAATCAAGAGGACTTTGAAAGGGTAGGTAAGGGTTAAAGGTAGGGTATTTTGTTGGGAAAAATTGGCTAAAAAGAAAAATAAGAGGTAAACCGGATAAACGATGAATATATAAACTTTAACTCTTTGGTCCTCTCGACCCACAACCTTTATTCTATTTTTTTCTTCTTCTCTCTTTTTCATATATTTTTTTTTCTTTCAGTTTTTTTTTTTTTTTTTTTTGTCAGCTACTCTTTATGCTGATATATATTTTTCTCTTTTTTTTTTTTTCACATTACATAAATATAAACAATCCGGTAATCAATATAAGATAAAATAGGTGACAAACGAAAGGTTTAGGCTCAAAGTGGTTTCTAAAGGTAAAAATGGCGAAACAGGGCAAATAACAAAACTAAACGAAAAGGCTAAACAAAAATGGGTAATCCTAATGCCTCTATCATATTTGTGTTAAGTCCAAGACTAAGGTCTCAAAATGCATCAAAACGCACAAGTTCTAAAATAATGCAACAAAGTCGGTATATCACACATAAAACGAAATAGTGAATATTTATACATAATATTTAAAGGCTCAAAACTCACTGTCATATGGAAATAAGGGTTACCGATACTAACAAGTGCAAAACCAGTTAACCATCCAGCTTGATCCACTATCTCAGGCACCCCAAACATTTTATTTCATAAAAACAACTCAGTCAAGCCTACTATCCCGCAACTTAAAGAAACATATGCTAAGACCCGTAAACCCGACAATCGACCCCGCTTTTAACCGACGTATTACATTGAAAAGGCTAGTTTACTACGCGCAAAAAGGATCGGAACTAACACAAAACCAACTTTTTTTTTGTTTTTTTTATTTTTTATTTTTTTTGACTCAACCTACAACTAAGCAAAATAAAACGAAGTTTCCCATCCCCACACTTAGAAAGTCACAGTGTCCTCAATGTGCTCCAGGATACAACGTAGACTAAAAATAAAAATACAAAACTAAAGAAGAAACGAAAACAATATATAACAACAAAATAAATGGAACAAACTCCCCTGGAATATGTGGCGATAGCTTGCAGAAAGTGTCCCGTCCGTCCATCATCTACAACCGTATAGCATTTCTTTCGCGGCTATAGTTGGAATCCTACAAAAATAAACTAAAAAGAAAATAAAAGTAAAATGACTCAATGACAAGTGAGATGCCTGTTTACAAAAAATAATTTTAAGATCGACCCCACCCAAATGGAGATTGAGTACGGGCAGGGGAGATCCAACAGTGAAAAAGGCCAAGGCAATCCCACATGACTCGATAAACAAAAAAAAAATTAACTATAAAAAAATAAAATAAAGAAGAATGAAAATAAAATAAAATATATGAAAAAGAGAGAAGAAAAAAAAATAGAATAAAGGTTGTGGGTCGAGAGGACCAAAGAGTTAAAGTTTATATATTCATCGTTTATCCGGTTTACCTCTTATTTTTCTTTTTAGCCAATTTTTCCCAACAAAATACCCTACCTTTAACCCTTACCTACCCTTTCAAAGTCCTCTTGATTTGTGTTAGTGTTAGCAATTTGGTGGAAATTTGATTGACGTACAAGCTTATGATAATTTTGCTTCATAGTTCGGTTTTGAGAGATTCACTCCAAATAAATATATAACCGAGAGATGAGTGATATTGTGAGGGGTGCTTACAGGTGCATAGTCGGTTGCTTGAAGGTAAGTGAAGCTTGACTAGGTAGGCCTTGTTTTTTAAAATGTATCATCTTAACTAGTCAGCCTTTTGAACGATGTAAGTCTTGTGAAACCGCTATGCTTGTTGATTTCATAACCTGCTTTTGACCCTGTTTGATGCTATCGTTTTTGTTAAGTGCTTTGTTGAAAATGTTGTTTGGGATTTTGTATAATTCTTTTTTCGGGACGCAAAAGTTTTAAGTGTGGGGATGTTTGATGTGTTGCAAAACACATCTCTTTTCCTATGTATTTTGTATATTATTTGGTCATGTTTTTATTTGTTTCGTGTTGTTTTTATTATATATTTATGTATTTTATTATTTTATAGGTGTTTGGAGAAAATGAGCTCAAAATGAAAGAATTTTAATCGAGTCACCGACACTTGAGAGCCGGTGTTCATGGACGTTGGAGCGTAAACGAGCAACTTTGGTCGAGCCAAGAACACCCGAGATGCGAGCTTGAAGTATACTACCACTAATAATAATAATAATAATAATAATAATAATAATAATAATAATAATAGTTTAGTGACTTAAAAGTCATGATTACAAAAAGTGAAAACCCAATTTTGGGCCCAAAAGAATGAGAGGAATGTTGAATTAAAAAAAAACCCTATGGAGGGGACATGAAGAGAATCACGAGACAACAGCCATAAGGAGATATTATCATCATCGGGGGAGGTGTACAGGAGGCGGACTATATTTTTTTGGACAGGGATTATTTTGATCGAACAACATAGTTTCCAAAGCCGAGGCAGTTCCAATTTCATTAGTAGGATTCGATACCTAGGTGGTTGCCTTTCCCATCTCTGATTTCCTCCTTAGTGATCCTCTCCTATCTTTTAATTTAAGCCTTTTAATTTATTTACTTTAGTAATTAATTAATATAAAAAAATCACAAAAATCCAATTTGCTAGGCTAGGAGTCGATAGAGGTCTAGTACCGAGAGTCGCCACATTGTGTCCACGGATCGATATTCCGGACTTACTTGCTCTGCTACACTGCGACCGGTGCACTTGCCGTTAGTGTGTGGTTTAGCGGGTTTATCCATTTTTAAAACTTGACCCGAATTTATTTAGTACACATTTCACACATCAAGAACCCTTTGAGTGAATATGCTTTAGTCTTGCTGTTCTTTGTAATGAAAGACATCAGTCGTTGTCTTTTGTCTTCCTCAGCAACTCTTTCAATTTCAGCTTGTTTATTCAACTCTCTTCATAAGCTTTAAGCTTTTTAGTGTAGCTCATATCTTCCCTTGCTTCCAGGCTGTTCCATATCTCATCGTCCTCAGCCTTTCTTTGTGCTGAAAGTAGACTCTTCTCCAGTAATTCTTTGGACATTGAGATGGGAGAAGGGTTTAGTACAGGCATTTGAGTGGTGCAGGCCTTGGAATAGGAGTTGGAATGTGTTTAGTTGCCATAGAAGGCTCTTTAGTTTGAATGTTGGAAGTGTTAACTGCTAAAGGGTTGATTGAAGTATCAACTACTGAAGGATTGTCTTCAGTACTTTCAGAATCTTCAGAAGTTTCTTCATTGTGGCCTTGGGAAGTTTCAGCTTCAACTTCAGTTCCAGAATGCAGCCTATCTTGATCTTCTAAGTCTTTTTGGGCTTTTTCTTTCTGTTGTTGTTTTTTATAGAGACACTCTTGCCTTTATCCTGGCTTCCAGTGACTCTCTTGGTTCCTTAATCTTCTCCCCCTTTTTGGCTTCATCCACTTCTGGAAACCTTCCAGGTTGAGAAGTTCTACCAAATAACTTTGCAAGTTGTCTTGTATTGTTGTCAATTTTGTTGGACAACTCATTTAATTTGTGGTTTATCACCTCAAATTGAGTTGTGGTTTTCAACTCCCTAGAGGTTGGGAAAGATTTGAGGTGATTGGCTATTAGGGTGTTCATCATCTGATATAGGGGACCATCTGGGCTGCATAGGTGGTTCAAGTCTATGCTATATGACCTAGGGAATTGGGTAGGCATTTTTAGTGAGGGGGTGTTTTTGGGTGATCTTAAGAGTGTACTAAAGATGCCACTTTAGGGGAATCAGGGATTAAGTGGTCTTTAACCTGATCTGTTGTGACCAACTCTTTGAGCTTAGAGACACCAGATTCAGGACCTTCACTAGCAGCCGTCAGTTCATGTTTTGTGGAGTATGAATCATCATCCAAATTAATGGAATCATTTGAATCCCTGGTGACATCCTCAATGAGGACATTATCAGTTTTATCATGAGCTGGGCCCAACCCAGTTGTCTCATGAACCTCTATTTCTTGGTTCTAAGGATTTCCTACCTCAGGCATAAAGCCTCCATGAGTAGTTGCCACAAGTGAGGTCTTAGCTATGTTACTTCTGTCCTCAGATCGACCACTGGGTGGTAAATGAGTAGTAGCAGCCTCAAATGTACCTAAAGTCTCTAAGTTTGGGCTTAGAAACCTTGGTTCATCCTCATCTCTTGGGATAGGACTAATGACATCCACATCCATGTCAACTTCTGATGGTACTTCCCCTGTTTGATGTGGTTGTTGGGGAATGACATGTTCTGATGGGATTGTCTCTTTTAGCCCAGAGAGAATTTTGGCAATTTCAATGGTTGTGTGTGATGGTTCTGGTTCAGCAGTTTGGGTTAAAGGGTCAGCAGTTTCAAAAGAAGGATCAGTAGTTATGGTCTTTTTGAATTTCTTTCTTTTGAAAAGAATGGTGATTGGTGCTCTCTTGGGGGGTTTGAGATGGATGGGACTGAGAGGATGTTTCAGTCACATCAGCAGTTTCAGGCATCTCAATTTCCTGAACTGCCTTCCTTTTAAGGTTGGTGGGTTTAGGATTTTGTTGTTTGGTTTTCTTGGCCTTTTTGGGTGAAGGTTTGGAAGATGGTGGTTCCATGGGAACTGTTTCTGGTTCCCCTTGGTCATCTTCTGGCCAGGAAGCCGTTTGTTATGCCTTGAGTATGCTTGTGAGGTTAATGGATTTAAAACAGTTGTTTTTCCCACAAGCACCTCATCTCCAAGTTCTTTAATTATGCAATGCATTATGAACCTTGGATACAACAAAAATTTCTTTGTAGGATGAAAAGTAGAGGGCATCTGATCATAAGATCCAGTTTTTGGACTCAAGCACACGATGATGTAATTAAACAAAAGTTTATATTTTGGTTCAAAATATTTATTAAAAATTTTTGCATGTGAGATAGTACCTTGGTAACCACACGAGTCTGCATGGCGTCTAGGCTTAGTTTCATGTTTTTGAATCAAACAGTTTGAATAATGTCGTACATGGTTTTGTAACTGTTTAAATGCTTCCGCTATGGTTTTATAAAATGAGAACTATGTTTTGAGTTTACGTATTTCATATAATGTTGTTTATTGTGACCGTTGACTTGGATCCTGGTTTGTCATGCGCCTCGCGGTAAAACTCCGCAAGTGGAAATTTGAGGGTGTGACAGATTGGTATCAGAGCCAATGGTTATAGTGAACTAGGACTGCATGTAGAGTCTGGTCTATAGCCGAGTCGCACACACTAGACGGTCACATACTTGAGTCTATTAGTGGGAGACATACTAACTTTGTCGAAGTGTCCTTACATCATCATCATACTTCCTTGTTACATCATCCGCTTCTATTTGGGTTATTATCTACTCTTGTCTTCTTCTTCGGGGTTGAAGAGGAAGAGGCTGATTTGTTGACTCTAGCACACACATGCTTTCTTACACTTGCACCTTGTAACACGTTATTAGGCGGCGATATTCGGTGACCGGAGTCTGGACTAAGAGTACATTTGGAGGACCATGTAGAGCAGCTTATCATTTCGGGTGCACACAAAATAATAAACTGAAATGCATGAAAATCCCGGTGGACTTTGAGTTTGGATGTATAGTCCTGGATTTGTCCCTAAGTTAACTCTTGTAAATTTCTAGTGGTTGACACTAGAGGTGAATCTGAATCCCTCGATTCCTTGATTTGTTAGATCATGTCTGGTGCTCGCGGTGGTGGACGTCGTGGTGGCGGCGGTGGTCGTGCTGGCGGCGGTGGACGTGCTGGAGGCGGTGGTCGTGGCAACATCAACATGACCCAAGCTGAGCTGAACAACTTGCTACAGCAGCAAGTGAACATGGCTAAGGCTAATTTCCAGGCTGGGATTAATGCCATGGATGGTGAGTTGATTTCTGTCGACTTTGCCTCATTCTTGGGTGTCATGTTCTTTCGTTTGTGTTTTACTCGTGTATCGTGTTTCAGGTATCGCTGCCAATCCACCTCCACCTCAGTGCTCTTATAAGAAGTTTCGGGACTGTCAGCCCCATAACTTCGCTGGGACTGAGGGAGCGGTGGGGCTGCTCCGATGGCTTGAGAAGGTTGAATCTGTGTTCGTCATGTGTAACTGTCCCGCTGGGGACCGGGTAAAGTATGCTACTGCAACATTTGAAGGGCCAGCACTGTCGTGGTGGAATGCTACTACTCAGAACATGGGATTGGGGGAAGCTATTGCTATGCCTTGGGCTGATTTTTATGCACCTGCTGAGGAGCGAGTACTGTCCGAGGGAGGAGGTACAGAAGTTGGAACATGAAGTCTGGAGCTACAATATGGTCGGGTCAGAGATTGAAGAGTACACTGTGAGGAGGAACGAGCTGGCGGTGTTGTGCCCTGATTTACACACACCCGAGTATAGGAGGATCGAGCACTATGTATCTAGGTTAGTGCCGAAGATTGCTGGATTGGTGGCTGCTGGGAATCTTCCCACTCTTGCTGAAGTTGTCCGATCAGCCCATCGGATGACTAACCTGAAGGTGGCAGATGGTGTTTTGCCTCCTAAGGGTGCTGCTGTGAAGGTTACTAAAGGGAACAAGAGGAAGTGGGATAGTGTGGGGAAGAGTGCGGTGCCAGCACCATCTCAGCCGGCGAAGAAGTTTGATTCATCTGGGTCTTCTTCAGGGCAGAAGTCGGGAGGGTATGTTGGGAAGCATCCCAAGTGCAACAAGTGTAGTTTTCACCACTCTGGGAGTTGTGATCGGGCTCATTGTCATCGGTGCCTTCAGTTGGGGCATCATGCTAAGGTTTGCAAGGTGGCACTTACCCCAACTCAGACTCCTACTGCTACTCCCACTCCTGCTGCTCAGGGGACTTCAGGGAAGCATGGATGCTATAACTGTGGTGACACGGGACACTTCAAGCGTGAATGTCCGAAGCTGAAGCAGGGTGATAATGGAAGGGGCGGGAACGGTAACTGGAACAACGGGGGCGGAGGCAGGACTGCACGTGCTTTCGTCATTGGATCTACAGAGGCTAGGTAAGATCCAGACACAGTTACCGGTACGTTGCTTCTTAATGATCGCTATGTTTCTGTCTTGTTTGATTCTGGTGCCGATAAGAGTTTTGTGTCTGTGGACATTAGTCGATTGCTAGATATAGTACCCACACCTATAGAGACTAAGTACTTAATAGAATTGGCTGATGGTAAGAAAATCGAAGCGTCGCACACCCTTAGGGAATGTCGCTTGGAACTGTCGGGTTTGTCTTTCCCCATTGACCTTATGCTGGTACCCCTGGGTAGTTTTGATGTCGTTGTCGGCATGGATTGGTTATCGTTGTATCGTGCAGAGATCGTTTGTTTTGATAAGATCATTCGGATCCCTCTCCCTGATGGAGAGACTCTTTCGGTTCATGGCGAGAAAAGCGGTACTCCGCTGAGTATCATTTCTAGCATGAAAACCCGTAAGTACCTTCGGAAGGGTTGTTCGGCCATTCTGGCACTTGTTAACGTTTCTACTGACGATGAGAAGAAGATCGAGGATATTCCGGTGGTTTGTGATTTTCCTGATGTGTTTCCTGATGATTTACCTGGTCTTCCTCCGCATCGTCAGGTCGAGTTTGGTATTGATCTTGCTCCGGGTGCAGCTCCTATTGCCCGGGTTCCGTATCGTTTTGCACCTCCCGAGATGCAAGAGTTGTCCAGCCAGTTACAGGAACTCATGGAAAAGGGTTTCATCCGACCGAGTTCTTCCCCGTGGGGAGCTCCTATTTTGTTTGTGAAGAAGAAGGACGGAAGTCTTCGCATGCGTATTGATTATCGAGAGCTGAACAAAGTGACCATCAAGAATCGTTATCCTCTTCCTCGCATTGATGATCTCTTTGACCAGCTCTAGGGCTCTAGTTACTACTCGAAGATTGATTTGCGGTCCGGTTATCACCAGTTGCGCGTCCGGGAAGCTGACATTCAGAAGACTGCTTTTCGCACTCGATATGGCCACTTTGAGTTCTTGGTCATGCCTTTTGGTCTCACTAAGGCACAGGTGGTGTTTATGGATTTGATGAACCGCGTTTGCAAACCTTACCTTGATAAGTTCGTCATCGTGTTTATTGACGATATTCTGATTTATTCTAAGAACAAGACAGATCATGAGGAACACCTACGGTTGGTCTTGGAACTTTTGAGACAGGAGTAGTTGTATGCTAAGTTCTCAAAGTGTGATTTTTGGTTACGTGAAGTTCAATTCATAGGGCATGTGGTTAATGAACTGGGAATTCATGTCGATCCGGCTAAGATCGAAGCTGTTAAAGACTGGGAAGCACCAAAGACGCCATCTGAGGTGCGGCAATTCCTAGGACTTGCAGGTTACTTTCGTCGTTTCATTGAGGGCTTTTCGAAGATCGCTCAACTCCTCACCACTCTTACCCAGAAGGACCGAAAGTTCGACTAGGGTGAACCACAGGAATCAGCATTTCAGATGCTGAAGCTTAAACTTTGTTTTGCACCTATCTTCTCTTTACCTGAAGGTACGGATGACTTTATTGTGTACTGTGATGCTTCTATTCGTGGTCTCGGTTGTGTGTTCATGCAACGCGGGAAGGTTATTACTTATGCTTCTCGTCAACTCAAGGTTAATGAGAAGACCTACACTACTCATGACTTGGAACTGGGTGCGGTGGTCTTTGCGTTGAAAATCTGGAGACATTACTTGTACGGTACCAAGTGTGAAGTATACACCGATCACAAGAGTCTTCAGCATATTTTCGACCAGAAGGTGTTGAACATGCGGCAACGTCACTGGGCTGAACTCCTGAATGACTATGACTGTGCTATCAAATACCATCCTGGCAAGGCGAACGTTGTGGCGGACGCCTTGAGCAGGAAGGAGTCTACGAATCCTCGTCGTGTTCGAGCCTTACAGCTCACCATTCATTCCTCGTTGCCTGACCGAATCCGTTCTGCACAGTTGGAAGCTTTAAAAGAGGAGAACCTTAAGGCTGAAACTATGCACAGTGCTGACAAGCATCTTGAACTCAGGACCGATGGCTTGCACTATTTTGCGGGACGTGTTTGGGTTCCCTTGTTCGGGGGATTACGCGAGCTTGTTTTGGATGAAGCTCACAAATCCGGTATTCTATTCACCCTGGCTCCGATAAGATGTATCAGGATTTGAAGATACTTTATTGGTGGCCAAACATGAAGGCTGACATAGCTTCTTATGTCAGCAAATGCTTGACTTGTGCTAAAGTCAGGGTGGGGTATCAGAGGCCGTCTGGTCTCCTGCAACAACCAGAGGTTCCAGAATGGAAGTGGGAGCGAATCACGATGGATTTTGTCACCAAGCTACCAAGGTCACCTAGTGGTTATGATATGATCTGGGTGATTGTTGACAGGTTGACAAAGTCGGCACATTTCATACCTATTAAGGAAACCGATGGACTCGAGCGGTTGGCTCGACTTTACCTTAAGGAGGTGGTTGCTCGGCACGGGGTGCCTGTCTCTATTATCTCTGATCGTGATTCTCGTTTTGCTTCGCGTTTCTGGAAGGCTTTGCACAAGTTGGATATGAGTACGGCTTATCATCCGCAAACTGATGGACAGAGCGAGCGGACGATCCAAACCTTGGAAGACCTGCTTCGGGCATGTGTTATCGATTTTGGTAAGAGTTGAGAGATCCACCTACCGTTGGTAGAATTCTCTTACAACAACAGCTATCACTCTAGTATCAAGGCAGCTCCGTTCGAGGCTCTCTACGGACGGAAATGCCGATCACCTCTTTGTTGGGCCGAGGTGGGCGAGAGCCAGCTCACTGGTCCGGAACTTGTGTATGAAACTTTGGAGAAAATCGTACAAATTCGTAACCGTTTGGCTGCTGCGCGGGATCGTCAGAAGAGTTATGCCGATCGCCATCGCAAACCTTTGGAGTTCCAGGTTGGGGACAGGGTACTTTCGAAAGTTTCACCATGGAAGGGCGTCATACACTTTGGAAAGCGTGGCAAGCTTAATCCTCGTTATGTTTGACCATTCGCAATCCTGGATCGGATTGGACCGGTGGCATACAGACTGGACCTATCGGCGGAGCTCGGTAGTGTTCACAATGTTTTCCATGTGTCTAACTTGAAGAAGTGTTTGGATGATGAATCTCTCATTGTACCACTGGAAGAGATCAAGGTTGATGATCGTCTTCGCATCGTGGAGGAACCTGTCGAGATTCTCGACTACAAGATTCGTAGCCTTCGTCGGAGTAAAAATCCGCATCGTCAAAGTTCGTTGGAACTCAAACCGTGGACCGGAGTTCACGTGGGAACGGGAGGATCAGATGAAAGCTAAGTATCCTCATCTCTTTCGAAGCGCGCATTCGAATCAAGGCACGTTACTGCTGAAGCGGAATGAATCTCAGGTCGAGATTCCTTTCAACGTGGGGATGATGTGACATCCGGTAAATTTTCTTTTCGTTTCGTTCGTTACGTCTTTTTCATTTTTGGGCTTTGTGCAATTTTCGGGACGAAAATTCTTTCAACGTGGGGATGATGTGACACCCGGCATATTTGGCTAAAACATTTTAGTAACATCTAAGTCTACCTTAGCGGGAAACGTTTATAAACGGACTTAACTGGGTTAGTTGAGTCGGGTCAAGTTAGGATTATCCAGGGTTCAATGATCTGGAGGATCATTGGGAGTCGTTTTGGGAATACACTAGTACCGAGTCCCGTTGTTGGTGAAATTACATAAACTAATTAAGTGTACGTGTAGATTAATTGTCGTATGGTGGATTATGTTCATAGATGTGTTTAAACGATGTGTAGATACTCATCCATGCTTAAATATGTTAAACCTAGACTAAGGTTGCATGCTCATATCTTAAGGTGCGTTAAAATGCGTTAAACACGACAAACTGGAAAACTAGAAAACATAGGTCCAGGTTCGACCACTTCGAGTAGGCGAACCTGGAAATATGTCCTGGTTCGACCCTTAGCAAAGGGGCGAACCTGGGATATGGAATTGAAAGAATTTCATTCGACCAAGTCAGGGTACATTCGACCCTGTGAAAGGGTCGAAGGAGGCTACATTCAACCAGGAACAAGGGTCGAAGGTGGACTAGTATAAATACCAAACTTTGTCATTTTTCACCATTTCACAAACCCTAACCGTCTCAAAACACTCTCAATCGATTTTAATCACTAAGGAAGAAGTTTTTGCTCTTCTTTTTCATAATCTAACCTATCAACAACATCTAAACAAGAATCCAAGGTGTGTTCTTAATCCTAAATCTTTTTAAGGAATTTTAATTCGTTTTCATCTAACCCTAAATGTCCAGATCTGTTCTAAGGATGTTTTTATCAATAAAAACCTTTTAAACATCTTTCTAAATCTAAACCCTATCATATAACATTGGTTTTGTATCAATAATCATATGTTAATTGTGTGTTATGTGATGTTATGTGTTGTTGAATGATTTGCTGCTATTCTAATGATAGAAACATGATCTAGGGTTGCTATTGGTGTTGGTTTATTGTTATTTAGGGTTACAATTAGATAGATGGTGATATTATGGGTATTTTGTGGATTTTTGATATCTCTAAGGATTGTTACATGTTATTATTATTAATAGAAGTATTGGGGGTTTTCATAAACACGTTAAACAGAGCATATTGAGAGGATTATGAAAGGATTTCAAAAAGTTTCTAAATTGGGTAAGAATTCCATGCATGATGTGACATTTCCATAATTTTGCCATTTTGGGAAAGTGTTAAAACAAACTGGTTTTGGGGCAAAATTGGTGGGGTAACTTTTGGTAACTTATTGAACAAACCTGTGAACTCACCAGCATTATATGTTGACGTCTTTTTGGCATGTTTTTCATGTTTTTGAATCAAACAGTTTGAATAATGTCGTACATGGTTTTGTAACTGGTTAAATGCTTCCGCTATGGTTTTATAAAATGAGAACTATGTTTTGAGTTTACGTATTTCATATAGTGTTGTTTATTGTGACCGTTGACTTGGATCCTGGTTTGTCATGCGCCTCGCGGTAAAACTCCGCAAGTGGAAATTTGACGGTGTGACAAATGGTATACAATGGAAATGGTTACAAACAGGTTTGAATCTATCTAACACTCACACATTTTACTTATGCATTCAAATGGAATCCAAAGATTTATGGAAATCGTAATTACCGAAAATAGGTGAAACCAATACATCTCGGAAATGGTTACAAAAGGATACAGATCTATCTCCATTCTACCGGAAATTGATGATATGAACCGATTTTATAATACAAAGAATACTCGAAATAAGTATATTATCCAGAATTGTATAATACAAAAATACTGGACATCGATTTAATAGCAATAAAAGTTTCAAAATTAGAAATCAAAATGATGTAATAACAGACCTCAAAAATCAAATGGAAAACGTACCTCAAAGAAAAAATAGAAAAGAAGAATGAGGAAGGTAGGGTGGAAGAATTGTTAAGGAATATTGGAGAGTAATGGAAGAATGGAGAAAAAAATACAAAATGGTTTTTATATGAAAAAGTCGGAGCCCATACACAGATATGGATCCTTCAGGCTCTCTTTAAGGCCTTCATTCGACCCGAGATGTATTCAATTATTATATAGATAGATTGTAGACTATCTTGTAATTTTTTAAATCTTCTTGGCGCTTACATGTCATGTCAACATATTAATAAAATAATACCATATAGGATGAATAACCTTTTATTTAGGTAAATATGAAGGATTGAAATAATAAAATAAACTTGAGTGATTTAATTCACTAATTGTAACAAAAATTTACATGTATGACCAGATTAGAACAATATTGAAACTTAGTTACTATTTAATAATTGTACCCCTTTTTATATATAAATGTGTGTATTTGTGTGTGTATATGTAAAAAGGCTTATGGGTTAAAATACAATAACAAAAGATATTTTAAAGTGACAAACATATCATTAACTTAAGTGAGTTTCTTATAACAGATTTAAGTGTTGTAACATGATAAAAAAATTAGAAAGCTTAGACATGTATGGCCAAACCACGTGGACTAAAGTGACAATTTCTTTACTCAATATTAAATCGTAAAACGTTAAATTGATAGTTTCTGAAGAAGTCCAAGTAATTAATTTGGTTGCTAGTGGCAGCTATGATGAGCCCTCGTGATATTGTTGAAGAAGGTCCCCTTACCGGTGGAATGTGTAAGACTTGTGCTTGACTTTTCATGTTGTATAATATTAAAAAAAAAAAAAACATTTGCTAGGGCAAATGGCTTTTTAATCTTGTCGTTTATGAAACTTGAAATTATAACCTTTAAATCTATATGTTTATAAAGGTTTTATCTTTTTTAATAGGCCACCGACTCTATAGTGACATCATGTGACAATAATACGAGTTATCAAATTTTTGTTTGGATCAAATCTCATGGCAGGTTCATGATGTGTGCTAACAATTAGACTTGTTAACAGAGGTGTAAACGAGCCGATCCGACCTAAACCCGAGCTCAACCAGGCTCGAACTCGCCACGACCAACAGTCGCACCTCCATCCCAACTCCTCACCACCCACCATCGCAACCGCAAGAGTCGTCACCAATTCGCGTCAGAACTCGCCACCAACCACCCACCGTCATCACCAATTCGCGTCGGAACTCGCCACCACCCAATGTCGTCACCAATTCCCGTCGAAACTCGCCACCACCCAGCGTCGTCGGAATTTAGTTTAGATTATATGTTTTTTTTTAATTCTTTAAATTTATAATTATGCTTCTGACGGAATTGTTGTAGGTTTTGTAATTTTATAATCGCGTTTAATTATCCCTATAGATTATATTGCAGATTATCTTGTAATTTTTTTAATTCTTCTTGGCACTTATATGCCATGTCAACATATTTAAAAAAAAAATAATACCGTATAGGATGAATAACATTCTATTTAGATAATGTGTAGGATTGAAACATTAACATAAACTTGAGTGATTTAATTGACTAATTGGAACAAAAATTTACATGTATGACCAGATTGAAACAATACTAAAACTTGGTTCATTTTTAATAAATTTACCCCTTTATATATCAATGCGTGTTTGGTGTGTGTATATGTATATGTAAAAAGGCTTACGGGTTAAAATACAAAAACAAAAGATAATTTTAATGTGACAAACATATCCTTGAGTAAGTGAGTTTCTTATAATTGATTTAAGTGTTGAACAAACATGATAAAAAAAATTGAAATCTTAGAGATATGTATGGCCAAACCGCGTGGACTAAAGTGACAATTTCTTTAGTAAATATTAAAACGTAAAACGTTAAAATGATTGTTTTTGGAAGAAGTCCAAGTAATTTATTTGGTTGCTAGTGGCAGTTATGAAGCATTGATGAGCCCTCATGATATTATTGAAGAAGTTCCTTACCGGTGGAATGTGTAAGACTTGTGATTGACTCTTCATGTTGTATAATATTCAGAAAAACCTATGTTAGAAAACCTTTGTTAAGGCAAATTTCTTTTTAATCTCGTCGTTACTAGAGCCCTATAAATAGTGGCAATTGTGTTGTTATTATATAAATCTCAATGTAACACCTCTCTTATTCCTTATTCTCTTTATAATCTTTGGTTATTTACTAGGCATTCTCACTGGATTATTTCTTCAGTTTGTACCTTTGTAAGGCCTTATTCTTACTGATATATTATGACTGCCTTCTACTATAAAAACAATTAATGAACCATTTTCTTTTGTTTCTGTAGATTTATAAGGGATTATGTGTACGAGAGCATTGCGAATAACCGTTATGCTGTATTTGGTCATTCAGAATTTTATGAAATGTAGGGTGTAAGACCCTAACCCGTAAACACGCGATTAACTTTAAAACTTACGGGCTTTGGTCTTATTGAATAACACTCTCGATTTAAAACTTTGATATCTGTGAAATCCAACCCATTATGATTTCTACATTATAGGTCCCAACAAAATTTTTGTAATCAGGTTTACTAAAAACATGTACTAAATCATGCGTCTAATCGGGAACTTCAAATGCGGAAGCTTGATGAGTGCTCAAGTGTGTTCGGTTCTTCTAACAAGTCTTGATCATCATCCATCCAGTGCAACCGAGTACATGTGGGTTAAACACGATTAATTAAGCCATTAAACGTTACTAGAATCGAGTAGGATGGAAAGTATAAGAAAAAGAGTTTTGTTACTATAATTTCCAGCATTAATCCCCTTTGAGGTTCTGGATCCCCTTTTAGGTTCTGGATCCCCTATTTAGGTTCTGGATCCTCTTGAGGTTCTGGATCCCCTTTTAGGTCTTCGATCCCTTTTTAGGTTCTGGATCCTCTTTTAGGTTCTGCATCCTTTTGAGGTTCTGGATCCCCTTTTAGGTCCTGGATCATATCCAAAAAGAGGAACCACGACTCGTTAAGGCCATAGGTTTTACAAAACCTCATTAAACCATTAAAAAAGCATAATAATCATTTTGTGTACTTATTGGACTCTTTTTTAACTAATAACATCATCTGGTTTATGTCATTAAGACCCGGTTTCTAGTTTAAAATGTTTATGTCGATTTTTACCCAAATCGACCCGTTAAGGCCTTGGACTCTACAAGACACTTTTTAATCACACCAAAGTCATTGAAATCATATTGTCAACTCATTGGACCCATGTTCAAGTAAAAGCATTTTCGTTTTGTGTCATTATGACTTGGTTATTAGATTTAACCTTTAGTAAATCTATAAATTCCCAAAAGGCCCCTTTATAGCTAGATCCATAAGTTTAGCCATCTATGGTGACACTTTTAATTCAACCCATTGCTTTTGACTCATTGACTTGTTTAAAAACCTCTAAGTCCTTCCGGACATAGATTTTCACCTTTTCTCAGGTTTTCTCTTATTCAGTAAGTTCTAAGCGCATTAGCGCGCATTAGACATGGTGATGGAAATAACTTACTTGGTTGACACCCACACTTTATGCGAGTAGCTTTAGTACCCACATTGCTTCGCCCAAAGGCGTTTATTTAGCTATGGACTTACCGGGTGGCGTTGACCCATACCTTGCACCCATATGGATTACTTAGGCAACGAGTGCCCAATTTTCCAAGTGTTCTCCTGTATATACTCTAGATTGACCACATTAGTCTCTTGGGACTCAATGGTATTGCATTTACCATTTGACCCGTTATCCACAAGTTTCTTAAAGCTTAGATAACTGGATTTTAATGTCGGGGGTTCGAATGGTGAGGGAATCACCCCTTCGACCCGTTAAGACTCATGGTTACTTAACTTCCTTATTCATGTGATTTTCATCCAAAATCTTAGTTTAGACTCTTGTTTACCATATGGCTTTATTGGTTGACCCAATTGATGATTTCCATCATTTGATCAACACCATATGACTCATTTATGACTACGAATTTTGTTTTGACATGAAATCGCATCAATCACTCGATTAGTAGGTTTCACCCCTTGAGGTCATACCTTTTTTCCCACTTCAAAGTTTAAACACTTATATCAATACAAGAGTTGTATTTGTAGACTAGTAGTGTAAGTATTACTTACCTCATATCCGTTTCGCTTCCGTACGCATTGAGCTTGCATCCGTTTGACCTGTTTGCTCCCTAGTCCTTGTACCTAACTTAGGGACATGTTAAACCCTTTTTTTGTCAGAACACATAATATGGATTTCTTTCATAATCCATGGCATCATGTATTCATTTTTCCTCAAGCTCAACATTTACATTTCTAGTTTTCATGTTCATACATGTTCTACACATTTATTTTCTCATTCAAGCATTTCATCAAACACCTTATATGCACTAATTTCATCATGTTAGTTCTAGGTGTTCAAGACTTTGTAGATTCCACCATGGCTTAGCTTACCATTTGCACATGATCAATTCACCAATTAGCATACATACATGATACAAATCACATATAGTTGCAAGATTTACCACATAGTAGGGTAATTCATGTTTAGGGTAAAAACCCACTACTTATACATAATGAGAATTCACAAATTCATATGAATCAACATCATATAACAATTCATCACGTTTTATAGCTTCCTTGATGTCTACTAACACATAGAAATCCATAGAAGCTTGGAATTAACGTTTTTAGTGTGAACCCTAATTTACCATCTTCCACATACAAGTGTTTTAGGTGAAATCAAATGGGTCTAAAGATACCTTGTGATGTATAGAACACTAGATAAACAAGAATTTCATCATGCATCAAGAAAACCCCCTTGATTTGAGCAGATTTGTGCTTGGTAGATGAGTTAGGGTTGGAGCCCTTCTTGGGGTCTCCTGAATATCATACGAACACACACACATTGTGTGTGTTTTTTTTGTTTATTAATAAAACCAACTTTATCATTTTGGCCACTATGGTCCCTCAAGTTCCAATTTCCATGATTATTAGATAACATCACGATCTAGGTTGGTCTCGTGTATTGAGTTTTAGCCTCATTTTTATCCGTTGACTAAAACATCCACCGCTAAATTCACTTTAGATACTTTATCAATTACGCCAAATGGCGTATTTAGGCAAAGCAAGATTTCGAGGTGTTACAAATCTACCCCCTTAAAGAGGTTTCGTCCCCGAAACCTTTCTCTTGTAGTTGCTTTGGTCATCATAAGGAATTTTAGTTTCCCCAAACCAAATTTTGGCATCAATCACTGTTTTGTCATCTTAAAGCCTCATCATTAATTAATATTATATGCCTAAGGCTATCATCCCTTTACTTGGCTTCTTAACTTCTCGATTAGTATATGAAAGCCTTAGCTTTCATGATGTAACTTGAGTTACTCCATCCTTTCGATTAACTAGGGGCAATATCTACATACTTACCCCTAACAAGAATTTTTGCTACTTATGTATTTCTCATAGACCCGCCTTAGAACCGCATACTATCCCCCGTCTACTATTATCCCAAAGGATGTAATGATTTATGGGTCTATTCTATCATGCCCCATAGGGCATCTATTGAGTTACTCAATTATAGTATGAATTTATTAGCAACAAATAATTTGCCTCAGTTTCCAAGACTAACCCGGATTTTTAACATAGCCACTTTCTAGCCTCTTGTATTCATCCCCGAATCCAACTCTCGTCCTTTTTGGTTTACTAGTATGTTATAACATACTTTGCTTTACACTAACATTTTCCAAGTATCATAATCCAAGATACAATCCATTACGGTTCGCCCTGTTTAAACCTCACACCAAGTGAGTTATTCGGTTTACTATGCTCGGGCTCGCCCATAACATATCTAGTTCGTGTCTGTCAATTTTAATATGGTTTTACCCAAATTCATGTTTTTCCATTTCGATTGGTGGTCATTGCTCCAACCGACCCGTTTAAAGACTTTTGAGTTTCAGATTTCAAATTGTTTGTATATTTAGAACACTTAGTTTCTAAAAAAAAAATAAAAAAAATAAAAATCCTTTTTCTGGTTTACTGATCTCAATATAAGTTGAGGTCGTTTTCTTTTCATATTACACGGTGTCGATTTGGTCTTTACAACGAATTGTATCGACTAATCTTCTATTATCACCAATTGCATTAGATTGTACCAATTATACAACCCAATGTTTTCATAGTTTACACTTTTTCATCCTTAACCTGAGGGTTGAATGATTTACTGATTTATTACGGCCCAAATCCGTTGTTTATGTCATTAATCTGAAGATTTACGACTTACCCGAATGTGATTATGACTCAACCTTTTATTATGGTTCAAGTCCCCTTTTTACGAATTGATCCTTCTATAAAACTTCAAGTTTAATTATAGCTTAACCTTGATTAAGATCCAAGGCTGTTTACGAATTAAATCTGTTTATGACTCGGCCTCGATTAAAGTTCAAGTCTATTTCCAAACTGAATTTACTTATGACTCAACCTTGATTAAGATTCAAGTCCATTTACAAACCGAATTTACTTATGACTCAACCTTGATTAAGGTTCAAGTCTATTCCAAACCGAATTTACTTATGACTCAACCTTGATTAAGGTTCAAGTCTATTCCAAACCGAATTTACTTATGACTCAACCTTGATTAACGTTCAAGTCTATTTACAAACCGAATTTACTTATGACTCAATCTTGATTAAGGTTCGAGTCTATCTTTGTAACAGCCAAAGGTAACTCGCATAGTATACTACCCGCTTTGCTATCCCAGCGTATAAGTTGGTGCCTTGCTCAAGGTCTTGCATGGATCGCATCCCTGCCGTGTTAGACAGTGGACTACGTCTAAAATCCCCCGACACCTCACACTTACTAAGCCTTTGCTACATAGATTGCATATGTATTAATTATAAGAAACCCATCGTATCATATGTTTAACACTTACCTGGCCAGGGTAAGAAATTCGCGTATGGTACACACAGACTTTTTATAATTAAGGCATCACATCCTATGCAAGCAAATTTTTAGCTTGTGCTTGTGTCCCCTATTTTATTTGGTAAACCTTTTTCTGGATATTTATTTGATATTTGGTCTTATCTTTATTCATTTAAAACGAACGATGTGTTTTTCGTTTCATAATACTTTGTGTGATCACACCCATTGGCATGACCACAATGCTTCTCTAGCATTCTTTATTTTCAAGCGTTAGTTTGGGAAGATTACCCACATCCCATTTTCGGTGTTCAAGTTACCTTTGTGTATTGATTGTTCACTATCACGAACAATGCACATTTCTCATTTTGCTTCTTGCTTGTGTATGCAATTACCACTCTTCATGTTGATAATTGCATACTAATGCACCTACTATGATTCAGAGCATGTACCTGATTCATACTTGCCCTTGTGTTTCCCTTTCGTCATCGATCCATTAGCCTGAATCGTTACTTGGTGTGGTTCCTGGGTGAGCATGCTACCAGTCGTGCTCCCGAACACTCCACAACCGTGTTGTATGATTCATTCGATCCTATCTTGATCGAATATCGTGTTCTTTTCCCTGTCACATTTTTAATTACAATTGATTAGCCACAAGACATCTCATTGTTAGTAAGCATCATTGTAATAATAATGCTAGAATACTTGTTACACAAGAATTTCGTTGCCCGAATTAGTCCTTGGTTAGGCCCCATGCCACCTAACCATTTATTTACCAAACTTTTGAGACAACCTAAAGTCTCATGACATTCCAATTACTTATCTATAACAATCTCTAATTAAACCGGATTGTTATTTTGGATCATACTCACCGGATTCTTTGATCAAGCCCCGAACCGAACACCCTTCAACACTTTGAGCGCACAGTTTGAGTCCAAGTATCCTTCCCGACACTTGGATCCATCAAGCCTATGGCTCTGATACCACTTGTAAGACCCAAACCCGTAAACACACGATTAACTTTAAAACATACGGGCTTTGGTCTTATTGAATAACACTCCCGATTTAAAATTTTGATATCTGTGAAATCCAACCCATTATGATTTCTACATTATAGGTCCCAACAAAATTTTTGTAATCAGGTTTACTAAAAACATGTACTAAATCATGCATTTAATCGGGAACTTCAAATGCGGAAGCTTGATGAGTGCTCGGGTGTGTTCGGTTCTTCTAACAAGTCTTGATCATCATCCATCTAGTGCAACCGAGTACCTGTGGGTTAAACACGATTAATTAACCCATTAAACGTTACTAGAATCGAATAGGATGGAAAGTATAAGAAAAAGAGTTTTGTTACTATAATTTCCAGCAATAATCCCCTTTGAGGTTCTGGATCCCCTATTTAGGTTCTGGATCCTCTTGAGGTTCTGGATCCCCTTTTAGGTCCTGGATCCCCTTTTTAGGTTCTGGATCCTCTTGAGGTTCTGGATCCCCTTTTAGGTTCTGGATCCCCTTTTTAGGTTCTAGATCCTCTTGAGGTTCTAGATCCCCTTTTAGGTCCTGGATCATATCCAAAAAGGGGAACCACGACTCGTTAAGGCCATAGGTTTTACAAAACCTCATTAGACCATTAAAAAGCATAATAATCATTTTGTGAACTTATTGGACTCTTTTTTAACTAAAAACATCATCTGGTTTATGTCATTAAGACCCGGTTTCCAGTTTGAAATGTTTATGTCGATTTTTACCCAAATCGACCCGTTAAGGCCTTGGACTCTACGAGACACTTTTTAATCACACCAAAGTCATTGAAATCATATTGTCAACTCATTGGACACATGTTCAACTAAAAGCATTTCCGTTTTGTGTCAATATGACTTGGTTATTAGATTTAACCTTTAGTAAATCTATAAATTCCCAAAATGCCCCTTTATAGCCAAATCCATAAGTTTAGCCATCCATGGTGACACTTTTGATTTAACCCATTGCTTTTGACTCATTGACTTGTTTAAAAACCTCTAAGTCCTTCCGAACTTAGATTTTCACCTTTTCTCAAGTTTTCTCTTATTCAGTAAATTCTAAGCGCATTAGTGCGCATTAGACATGGTAATGGATATAACTTACTTGGTTGACACCCATACTTTATGTGAGTAGCTTTAGTACCCACATTGCTTCGCCCAAAGGCGTTTATTTTGCTACGGACTTACCGGGTGGCGTTGACTTATACCTTGCACCCATATGGATTACTTAGGCAACGAGTGCCCAATTTTCGAGTGTTCTCCTGCATACACTCTAGATTGACCACATTAGTCTCTTGGGACTCAATGGTATTGCATTTACCATTTGACCCGTTATCCACAAGTTTCTTAAAACTTAGATAACTGGATTTTAATGTCGGGTTCGAATGGTGAGGGAATCACCCCTTCGACTCGTTAAGACTCATGATTACTTAACTTCCTTATTCATGTGATTTTCATCTAAAATCTGAGTTTAGACTCTTGTTTTCCATATGGCTTTATTGGTTGACCCAATTGATTATTTCCATCATTTGATCAACACCATATGACTCATTTATGACTATGAATTTTGTTTTGACATGAAATCGCATCAATCACTCGATTAGTAGGTTTCACCCCTTGAGGTCATACCTTTTTTCCCACTTCAAAGTTTAAACACTTATATCAATACAAGAGTTGTATTTGTAGACTAGTAGTGTAAGTATTACTTACCTCATATCCGTTTCGCTTCCGTACGCATTGAGCTTGCATCTGTTTTCCCTAGTCCTTGTACCTAACTTAGGGACATGTCAAACCCTTTTTTTGTTAGAATACATAATATGGATTTCTTTCATAATCCATGGCATCATGTATTCATTTTTCCTCAAGCTCAACATTTACATTTCCAGTTTTCATGTTCATACATGTTCTACACATTTATTTTCTCATTCAAGCATTTCATCAAACACCTTATATACACTAATTTAATCATGTTAGTTCTAGGTGTTCAAGACTTTCTAGATTCCACCATGGCTTAGCTAACCATTTTCACATGATCAATTCACCAATTAGCATACATACATGATACAAATCACATATAGTTGCAAGATTTACCACATAGTAGGGTAATTCATGTTTAGGGTAAAACCCCACTACTTATACATAATGAGAATTCACACATTCATATGAATCAACATCATATAACAATTCATCACGTTTTATAGCTTCCTTGATGTCTACTAACACATAGAAATCCATAGAAGCTAGGAATTCACGTTTTTAATGTGAACCCTAATTTTCCATCTTCCATATACAAGTGTTTTAGGTGAAATCAAATGGGTCTAAAGATACCTTGTGATGTGTAGA
This sequence comes from Ambrosia x helenae, assembly GCA_030844895.1. Lineage (NCBI taxonomy): Eukaryota > Viridiplantae > Streptophyta > Magnoliopsida > Asterales > Asteraceae > Ambrosia > Ambrosia x helenae. Next base: position 205,251 of record JAUTDX010000208.1, read on the forward strand.
ACACTAGATAAACAAGAATTTCATTATGCATCAAGAAAACCCCTTGATTTAAGCAGATTTGTGCTTGGTAGATGAGTTAGGATTGGAGCCCTTCTTGGGGTCTCCTGAATATCATACGAACACACACACACACATTGTGTGTGTGTTTTATGTTTATTAATAAAACCAACTTTATCATTTTGGCCACTATGGTCCCCCAAGTTCCAATTTCCATGATTATTAGATAACATCACGATCTAGGTTGGTCTCGTGTATTGAGTTTTAGCCTCGTTTTTATCCGTTGACTAAAACATCCACCGCTAAATTCGCTTTAGATACTTTATCAATTACGCCAAATGGCGTATTTAGGCAAAACAAGATTTCGGGGTGTTACATAGGGTAATGATCTTATGGTAACCTTTTGTTCACCATTAAAACAATATTCTTGCAAACATTATGTGTTTACGCCCCCAACCAATTCATACTTTGTTGTTTTTATAATCTTTTAAACAGTTAATATCTAAGGTTATATTTTTATATTTAGGAAGTTCAGAGATCAAAGATATCGAATAATATATTGATGCATGGAACTATTGTAGTCGCTCATAAAATTGAAAGCAAGGTACAAAAATTGATAAATAAGGTACAGTGAGATGGTTTTGTATGTTTGGGTTTGACATGCATGAGAAATATGACCATATTATGGCCTTACTCATGGGTTTAATTAAGAATTGTCATGAAAAAAAAAGTTTTTGCAATTAAAAACCACAAAGTATCAATATTATCTGAATACAATATATAACATCTTACGATTATATAGTGGTATACACAACTGGTTGTTTGTTGACAAAAGATACCAATTCATTACATGCCATATATTGTGGACAACGACTTAGGGGTTGTTTTTTTAGCCTCTTAATAAACCTCTTAGTAATTCAGCTCTTAATCATTCAGCATTAAGAGTGTTTGTTTCAACTAAAAAATATCGAAATGGTTCCATTAAGCTCTTAACCATTCAGCTAATAAAAGGTGTTGAACCATTTAAACCCTCTTAATGATTCAACACTTAATAAGACAGATCCTGTAACACCCCGCCCCCTCTCACCGCCAATATTGTCCGCTTTGCCCATCCAGAGCTCACGGATTTGTTTTTGGTTGCCCAAGTGGAGACTTCCCAGGAGGTCACCCATCCTGGAATTTCTCCTACCTGAGCACGCTTAACTGTGGAGTTCTCCTCTCATCCACTAACATTAAGCCCCAAAACGCGTTAGTGATTTAAGAGGAAGAATATTACTAATGAACCAAGGATATCTCCTGGCCACGGCCGATGTGGGATTTTCCCGGGGTGTCACATTCACCCCCTGTTAGAGTCTCATTGTCCCTGATGAGGTATGCACCCACCATCCCGAACGGCATAGGAGTGGCTCTGATACCATCTGTAACACCCCGCCCCTCTCACCACCAATATTGTCCGCTTTGCCCGCCCAGAGCTCACGGATTTGTTTTTGGGTGCCCAAGTGGAGACTTCCCAGGAGGTCACCCATCCTGAAACTGCTCCCACCTGAGCGCGCTTAACTATGGAGTTCTCCTCTCATCCACTAACATTAAGCCCCAAAATGCGTTGGTGATTTAAGAGGCAAGACATTACTTATGAACCAAGGATCTCTCCTGGCCACGGCCGATGTGGGATTTTCCCGGGGTGTCACATTCACCCCCTGTTAGAGTCTCATCGTCCCTGATGAGGTATACACCCACCATCCCGAACGACACAGGAGTGGCATCAAACAGTCGAACGTGGCATCAAACGGACGAATGTGACACTAAACGGGCGAATGTGGTTTAAAAAGGGGCGAAGGAGGGTTTATCTACCTGGTTCGACCGTTCTGATGTAAAAATGAGATTTTTGATACAAACTAAGTGTTTTATGCTTGAACCTTGTGTGTAATCTATGTGTACTTGATTAGTTAGGGTAATGAGTCACCAACGGGATGTCGCGCTGGTGGACGTGCTGGGGGACGTTGTGGTGGTCGTGTTAGTGGTCGGAATGGTGGTGGACACAATGGGGGTCGTGGCAACATTAGTATGACCCAGGCTGAGCTGAATAGCTTGATTCATGAGCATGTGGCAGCTGCTATCGCTGCACATCAGACCACTCAGCAAGGTCTCGGTGGGGCTGTCGTTCATCCCCCACCACCTCCTCCTCTCGATCAGTAAGTGTGTACTTTTAAGGTGTTTATGGAGTATGAGCCCCACATCCTAGGCGAGACTGGGAACAACAAAAGGAATGGGAGGGCGTCGAGGAGAATCTGGTTCCAAACCAGCCACAGCAGCAGATAGGAAAGTTCGAAGCTTCAGGTTCATTGTCTGGTCGGGAGCACGGTGGGTATGCTGGGAAGAATCCAAAATGTGTCATGTGTAGGTACCATCATCATGGCAGCTGTGAGATGTTTCGTTGCAACCATTGTAAGCGTGTGGGCCATATTGCCAAGAACTGCAGAGTCAATCTTCACCCAGCCCGGACTCAGCCGGTTGTCCCTACTCCCGCTCCTCAGGGGAAACAGGGATGTTATCACTGTGGGGATATTGGGCACTTCAAGCGGGATTGTCCTAAGAAGAAGCAAGGCGAGGTGGTGGACGAACTGGTCAGGAGGATCCTGATGTTGTTACTGGTGAGTTCTCTTTTCTTGTTATTTGTTGTGCTCTGGTTGCTTTCATTTGTGTTGGTTGGCGTTTCGCATTCATCGAGTGTCTTCAGTATTGGGTTTGGTCATCATTTTGCATTCATGGATCTGATGTGGGTCCTTTGGAGATGCTACTTGGACGGTACCGGTGTATTATTTATAACGATCACAGTAGTCTCTAGTAGGCCTTCAATCAGGAGGATTCATTGTTTTGTATTCACTTTGGGGAGGGCGGTTCCCCAGCATAGAGAATTTGTTGATATCATCTCTCATTCATGGTTATCATTTCATTTGTGTTCTGGGAAACGTTACGTGGGTTAGGTTGACACTCATTACTGTCGAAGAGTGAATCTCGGGGCGAGATTCCTTTCAAAAGGGGGATGATGTGATGACCGGGAAAATTTTTATTTTATCGCTTCGTTCTCTTTGACTTCGGGAAATTTTCGGGACGAAAATTCTTTCAACAGGGGATGATGTGACACCCGGCATGTTTAGGTCAACATTTTATAATCACATAAGTCTACCTTAGCGAAAAACGTTTATTAAACATACTTGACGGGGTTAGTCGAGTCGGAACACAGTCCGTATTGTCCAGGGTTCAATGATTCGGAGGATCATTGGGTTAGTCACACACACACACACACACATGTTACGAGTCCCGTTGTTGGTGAATTACATAAACTAGGTCATGTGTTATGCGTAGATTGATTCTTGTGGTAGATTATATTCAAATACATGTTTAAATGATGTGTAGATAATCATCCGTGCTTAAATATGTTAAACATAGACTAAGGTTGCATGCTCATATGTTAAGGTGCGTTAAAATGCGTTAAACACGACAAACTGGAAAACTAGAAAAAATAAGTCCTGGTTCGACCACTTCGAGTGGGCGAACCTGGAAATATGTCTTGGTTCGACCCTTAGCAAAGGGGCGAACCTGGGATATGGAATTGAAAGAATTCCATTTGACCAAGTCATGGTACATTCGACCCTGTGAAAAGGGTCGAAGGAGGCTACATTCGACCACTGACAGGGGTCGAAGGTGGACTAGTATAAATACCAAACTTTGTCATTTTTCACCATTTCACAAACCCTAACCATCTCAAAACACTCTCTAGCAACTTTAAATATTGGGGAAGGAGTTTTGCTCTTGTTTTCCTTTAATTCAACCTACAAACATCTTCTACACAAAGATCTAAGGTGTGTTCTTCATTCTAAATCATTTTTAAAGCATTTCAATTTGTTTTTATTAAACCCAAGAGTCCAGATCTGATTCAAACATGTTTTCATGGATAAAAACCTTCCTAATATCTTTCTAAACAAAACCTATTCATAAACAATGAGTTTTCATACAAATTAACATGTTTTAATGGTGTTTTTATGTGAAGTTATGCATTGTTTGATGATTGATTGCTGTATAGATGTTATAACAATGATCTAGGACTGTTATTGATGATGATTTAGGATTGAGATAGGTTACAATTGATTATTGATGGTGTTTTGTTCATTTTAGGGATTTTGGGTTAGATCTAGGGCTTGTTCATGATGATAGTGATAAGGATATGATTGGGGGTTTCTTGTTCATGATAATCTGAGTATATTAAGTTGATTATTGATTGATTTCAGAATGTTTCCTAATTGGGTAAAGATTGCATGCGTTTGATGTGACATCTCCATAATTTGCTATTTTGGGTAACTTGTAAAACGGACGGATTTCGGGATAAAATTGGTAGGGTTTTGTAGGAATATGTTAATGATAGTTGACTGCTGTGATGTTTCGTGATCTTTTCGGACCGTTTAGATGCGTTTTGGTGCGTTTTATGAAATGCTGATGCAAACGGGCGAACGTGGCTCTCATTCGACCATTCGTGTGGGCGAACGTGGCTCAAACGGGCGAACATGGCTCAAACGGGTGAACGTGGCTCAAATGGCGAACGTGGCTCCAATGGGTGAACGTGGCACAAACGGGCGAACGTGGAACAAAACGTGGCTCAAATGGGCGAACGTGGCTCAAACGGGCGAACGAGGAAATGGGAAAAACCACATTCGACCATCTGATGTCCGGAATGAGATTTTTGATGCAAACTAAGTGTTTTATGCTTGAAACTTATTTGTTAACTTTATGTGCATGACTAATTGATGTAATGGGTCACCAACGGGATGTCGGGTTAGTCTGGGATGTCTGGTCAACGTTTAAACACACTTTTTAAACACACGTAGTCAAGATCTGGACAATTGGGGACTAGTTAGCCTTCGGGTTAGTAGTCATCACACTTATGTAAACTCATTAATAGGTTGTCGTTAGTCGGGAGTATCATACACGGGTTGGATCTCTAGTTATCAAGAAGACGCACTCTAAGGTGAGTTTCACGGCCCCACTCTTTTACCGGTTTTACATTTTGGGGGGAGAAAACATGCTGTGGTTTTTAAACGGGTGTCGACTATGTTTTCATAAAAGGCGTGACAACTATGTTTTCATAAAAGGCGTGTCAACTATGTTTTCATAAAAGGCGTGACAACTATGTTTTCATAAAAGGCGTGTCAACTATGTTTTCATAAAAGGCGTGACAACTATGTTTTCATAAAAGGCGTGTCAACTATGCTTTTGAAGTATTCGTTTTCATAAAAGGCGTGTCAACTATGCCTTTGAAGTATTCATGTATTCACTATGTTTTGGGAGTATTCATTACGTTTGGGAGTATTCATTTGGGTTCAAGGTATTCACTTATGTTCAGTGTTATATGGCCTATGTGGTGGCAGTTCGTTAGCCGCGATGCGGTGGTTCGTTAGCCCTTTATGTGGTAGTTCGTTAGCTATGGTATAGTAGTTCGTTGACCATGGGATGGTAGTTCGTTAGCTATGGTATAGTAGTTCGTTGACCATGGGATGGTAGTTCGTTAGCTATGATAAAGTAGTTCGTTGACCATGGGATGGTAGTTCGTTAACTGCGGTGGGCAATGGTTCGTTTGGGAGGTTCGTTATGGAGTTCAAACGTTTAACGAGTGTCTTCATCGGTCGATAGTATCATGATAGTCTTTCAAAAGTTCGTGAAACGTTTTACTTAAAAACCTGTGAACTCACCAGCATTATTTGCTGACGTTCTTTAGCATGTTTTTCTCAGGTCGCTAAGGTAGCAGCTATCAATAGGCGCACGGAGTCTCACGGCGTCTAGGACTCATTTGCATTTCATTTTGAGTTTTTCAGACTTGAGTTTTACTTTTGAGTTGTAATAATACATTTTGCTTCCGCTGTGTTGGAACGGTTTTGAAACTTAATGGCAGTTTACGTTGTTTTCATATCATATAGATGTAGTTTATTGTGACCGTTGACTTGGATCCTGGTGTGTCACGCGCCTCGCGGTAAAACCCCGCATGTGGAAATTTGAGGGTGTGACAGATCCTACCAAACAGCCCCTTACATATGTACCGATTAATCAATGTCTTATATTTTTAATTATTTAAACCGACGATACCATTTGACTTTTTATAATAAAACTCGAAATAAACATGGCATGAAATGATGGAAGCTTACTACGTACTTGTAGAGTAAAACAATGAATGAGCTATGTTTATGTTTTGCAAACATGAGAGTTAAAATAAATAATGTAAAAAATAGAATGAAGTAATTCGTAACAATCGAGTCGGTAGTTTAGAATGAATGAACTATGTTTATATTTTGTAAATATGAGAGTTAAAATTAAAAATGTAAAAAATATAATGAAAATAATTCGTAAAAATTGAGCCAACAGTTTAAGTTGAATAATTCTGAACCTAAACAATCCCTATAAATTGAGACATAAACATAGCATGGAATGATGAAAGCTTACTACGTATTTGTAGAGTAAAACAATGAATGAATTATGTTTATTTTTTATAAACAAGAGAGTTCAAATAAAAAGTTTAAAAAATAGATCAAAAATAAATTCGTAATAATCGAGCCGGTAGTTTAAGTTGAATAATATTGAACATAAACAATAAAAACTATATCATTCAAAACAATAAAGCAATAAGTTTTTAGTAGTAACTAAAGATGTGGAAGATACAATAGTTTAAATTTGTCCTTTACTTGTGGAAGATACAATGGGTAAAATTTTCACCTCAACCAACGCGGACAATATTTGTACATAAATGAATATAAGAGTTAGACATAGAGAATTCATAATATGTTTTTATCTATATTTACATCTATACTACATTATAAAGCATTTAGGAAGGATACCCACAAAATTTTAAAAACAATAATACGAGATGGCAAAACTTCTCTTTTTCCAACCTTACACTACTATATGTTAACCAAAACTTACACTCATATTGAAGCCTGCTCATCGTGCCAAGCCTTCATGATGAGTCTAATGATGTCCTTCTTTGTCTCATGTAAGAGGCAACTAGACCATATGATACGTGTCCTACCCTTATTTGCATTTATCATCACATATTTATTTTGGTTGTTGCTTGGTTTTTAGTAAATGTTGTGCTCTCGCCGCAACGCGTGAGCACCTCACTGGTGAAACTTGAAATTTGGACCTTTAAATCTATATGTTTATAAAGGTTTTGTCTTTTTCAATAGGACACAAACTCAATAGTGACATCATGTGACAATAACACAAGTTATCAACTTTTTTTTGGATCAACTCTCATGGTAGGTTCATGATGTGTGCTAAAAATTAGACTTGTTAGTACGGGTGTAAATGAGCCGAGCCGAGCCCGAGCTTGACCAGGCTTAGACTCGCCACCACCCACCGTTGCACCTCCATCCCAACTCGCCACCACCCACTATCGGAATCCAGAGTCATCACCAATTCGCGTCTGAACTCACCACCACCTAACGTCATCACCGATTCCCGTCAAAACTCGCAACCACCCAACGTCGTCCGAATTATGTCAGATTATATGTTTCTGTTAAATTCTATAACTTTATAATTGTGCTTCTGATGGAATGGTTTTAGGTTTTATAATTTTATAATTGCGTTTATTTATCACTATAGATTATCTTGCCGATTATCTTGTAATTTTTTAATTCTTCTTGGCATTTATAAGCCAAGTTAACATATTTAATAAAAAATAATAATACAATTTAGGATAAATAACCTTCTATTTAGGTAAATGTGTAGGATTGAAACATTAAAATAAACTTGAGAGATTTAATTGAGTAATTGGAACAAAAATTTTCATGTATGACCAGATTGAAACAATATTGAAACTTGGTTACTACTTAATAAATTTACCCCTTTTTATATATAAATGTATGTGTTTGTGTGTGTCTTATGGGTTAAAATACAAAAAGCAAAGATAATTTTAAAGTGAAACATATCCTTGACTTAAATGAGTTTCTTATCATGGATTTAAGTGTTGTACGAACATGATAAAAAATTAGAAATCTTAGAGACATGTATGGCCAAATCGCGTGGACTAAAGTGACAATTTCTTTACTGAATACTAAATCGTAAAACGTTAAATTGATAATTTCTGAAGAAGTCCAAGTAATTTATTTGGTTGCTAGTGGCAGCTATGAAGCATTAATGAGCCCTGGTGATATTATTGAAAAAGGTCCCCTAACCGGTGGAATGTGTAAGACTTGTGCTTGACTTTTCATCTTGTATAATATCCATAAATGGAACCTGGATTAATACACCAGGTATTTTAGGTTTTATATACACCATTTGAATAAGATGCAAAAAAGTATTAAAAAGTTGTCAATTTTTCAATTGTTTCCCTTTTCGTTATTAAAAAATATGTACTTTTATAATCCTTAATATCAGACTCAACCAAAGATGAAGTCAAATATAAAGAAAATATTATGTACATATTTTTTAAAGTATTTCTTGTTGTTTCTGTTATTGCTTTGGGTATAGAAATCTTTGCTTATTTTAACAAATGGGACTTGGATTTTATACCCAATGAAGCTATGGGACTTATGTATTTGTGTTACATGGGTTGGGTTACATTTAGAGCTGAATATGTTGCTCCATTTGTGTCTCACCCTCAAACTTCCACTGCAGGGTTTATACCGCGAGGCGCGTAACACACTAGGATCCCATAGCCATAAGTCATATGAACGACTATAAATGCTCATACCATTTAGTTCGTTTTCAAAAATCAAGTTTAATAACCAATCAAAGTTTTATGAAAATGCGGAAGCGAAATCAAAACAGTTAAGTTAAAACGTTATGCGCAAAACAAACGCGCCCAAACCAAAGTAAAAGTTATGCAAAACGATAAAAGTAGCTTAATAGTGTTCAATAACCCATGACACAATGATGCATGACCTAGCGTTCTACTGTCACACCCCGCCTAGGCGGAAACACGGGATACAACTTCGAATGATTTCCAAGCACAAAGGTCACGCAAGCATCGATTAATTTAAAAATAGGGACTTCCATTAGACAACATAGTTTTACAAAACATTAAGTTAAATTGTCTTAAATAAAACCATTGTATGAAATTTTCAATGACCAAAAACAATACAACAATGGTTCAAAAGGGTGTATCCCATGATGCTCGCACGCGACCAACAAGTTCCATGCCTCATGCTGGTTACCTGAAAAATATGCATGTAAAACTATAGGTCAACACAAAGTTGGTGAGTTCATGGGTCTTAAATGAAGGGACATGCAATCCAAAACCAACTAAATTAATGCCTAGCTAGGGCAATAATTAAATGTGATCTGACATGAGCCCATAACCAAACCTTGACATGTTGTGCCTCGCCCATTGTACACTAAAGACAATGAAACAAATGTTAAATACAAGCAGTTTTTGATATTTGTCATCCGGTCAACCCCTTAGATCTATTCTGGTGTTACATGGCTAAGTCCACAGTTAATGGTTACGGTGTGATGTATGACACGAGGGCTTTATGGATCCTGAACCTTAATGTCTCATGTTTACATAATAGTCGTAATTGTAACTTAAAACTGTATGCATGTTCTCCCCCGAAAAATGTAAAACAGTGAAAAGGGTCGTGAAAAACTCACCTTATGTGTCTGGAATGAACTACTGAGCCTGGAGCTAGAGAGATCGACCTACGTGTCCTATGTAACAAGGGAAATTTTAGGTCTATGTTACTTGTACTGTCTACAAGTTGTTCTCTTGTTATGTTTGTCCTTGTAACTTAACCCTTAAGTTAGGTGTGTCTTTGATGTAGTGATTTGTGTCTTAACATCTTGTTTCCCAAAAGATACAATGTTTATCTTTTAAATGTTCAATATTAGGGTTTCTAGGTGTAATTTCCCCTAATATAACCTCATGCTTCATGTTGCTAGATTTACCATTTTTATGTAAACTAGTGACATTGGTGAAAAATAACATTATCTCTAATGAAAACATCAATTTTATTTGTAAATCATGTATTATTATGCACTTTGGACGAGTGTATGTGTTCATGTGTTGTAGGTCCTAACACCTTTAACTTATTATGTGTGTAGATCTACAAAATCCATGTATCTTTAACTCATTATTTTCATAAGTCTAGTAATTTTTGTGAAAATAATAATATCCCATGTCCAAAATATAACTTTTCTTGAAAACATGGATACCGTTGTAAGTCTTACTTATAAATTTAATCTTTTCCATGTGACTTACAAATTACTAACATCATGTTTTATGTTAGTGAGTTAAAAACTACAAAAATTTCCTTGTCAAAACTTTCGGCCTATATGAACACATATGTATATATATGTTTCGGCCATAGTGTACATATATGCATACATTTTTCCAACTAACATTATGTATTTCAAGTCAAAATTTTACATATTTTACTTGGTTTTAGTTACAAGTGGCAACATACTAGTGAACAACTTTGTGTATGAAAGAATATGTAATAATAAAAACATAAGTTTGAGTTAATGTTATACCTCTTAGTGACTAAGAAAATGAGGGAATTGGGGGCCTTGTACACCTTGGTTAAGCTCATTGTACCCCTATTTTTCCCTTGGAAGATGGTGGTTTTCAGTTGGGTTTTAATGGCCGAGAAGGAGGGGGTTCGGTGGTGGAGTGGTGGCTCGGTGGTGGTGATGTCGTGGGGTGGTGGTGGTGCGACGGTTGTGGTGGTGCCGAGAAGGATGGAGAGAGAGAGGTGTGGGGGTGTGTTGGTTGTTTTTGTGGTGCACCTAAGTCTTCCTTTATGGCCCTATTTATAATTGAAATCATAGTATGGTTTGATCCGTTTTCCAAAGTGTATGGAATGCATCTTTCTATATTGGTGCAAGGTCTTGGAGTTTTAAGATGGATGTGATAATTGCATGGTGACCTTAGGAAGTGTGGGGGGGGGGGCAATTTTGGGAGGTGTGATGGTGGTTTAGGGTAAGTCAATCTAGCTAAGGGTGGTGTTTGAGGGTCATGATTATTTGCTGAATTAGTGAAATTCTAGGAAAGGTGTAGTATGACCAAGATCATGGTGCATGGGAAAGTGTTGGGTGGCTATTGTGGTAAGTCAAAGTTTCTTGAATGGAGTAGTGATAAAGGTTTAGTACCATATTGGTATAAGGTCTAGGATGGTGAAAGATGTGTCTTGTGCATGCTTATGTTTAAATTTCAAACACCACATACACATATGTATGTGTGGCGTACGTATGAATGTATGCATAGGATATATATATATATATATATTAACCATTTATACATATCCATCTTGTGCACACATTGTATTATGTTACATTTAATTGTGATACAAGTGCTTGTGCATCCATAATATGACCGATTTTTTTGGTCATGTACGAGAGTATTGTTCGTATTTTCACTAGTTAATTTACTAGTCTTTCATGGACATCGTATTTAGACCATTCATGTACATGGACATTGTTTGTTTTTTTATCTTGGTTGGATCACAATTGTAGCCTTGTGTTCAATTTCATGAATTCCCAAAACTAGGGTTTTGCTTGGATTTCCTATAGTTTATGGTAAACTATTAGACTAGTTGTGAAATTGTATCAACCAGTGTGCCTAATGCTAAATTTTATGTATCGAGATTGACTTGTTGGAACCCTGTATGACCCAATTGTAATGAAACATGCAAAATGTAATGTCATGCACAATGTATACGTGTAGTCAAGTGTACGGATATGACCTGTGATTTCGACAGGTGTCACATTCTCCCCTTGTTAGAGGAATTTCGTCCGCGAAATTTTCAGTGTTGGTCATCTGAACTGGTGGTCTCTTGGAAGAGATGTGGGTACTCGGGTCCGCGCTTGGAATTCCAATGCACCATGACTAGTTTGACTTGACTGTGGCGAAATTTCTGAACCTTCCAATCTGTTATCTCGAGTGGCTTCTCTATGAAATGTAGTTGATCGTCAATGTGAATTACCTCCGGAGGGATGATCAATAACTCATCAACAAGACACTTCTTGATATTTGAAACGTGAAACGTGTCGTGAACACCACTGAGTTCTTGGGGTAGCTTGAACTTGTATGCAACCGGTCCAATTCGTGCAAGAATTTCAAATGGACCAATGTATCTGGGATTGAGCTACCATCGCTTCCCGAATCCGGGTACTCCTTTCCATGGACATACCTTGAGTAGGACTCTGTCACCCACCTGGAACCCTAAGGGTTTACGCCTTCTGTCAGCATAACTCTTCTGCCTGTCCCTGGTAGCTTTCAGTCTTTCTCTGATCCGTAAGATCTTGTCGGTTGTCTCCTGGATGAGCTCAGGGCCTGTCAGTTACTTATCCCCTACTTCTGCCCAACACACGGGCGATCGACACTTGCGCCCATACAACGCTTCGAAACGTGCAGCCTTGATGCTGGTGTGGTAACTGTTATTGTAGGAGAATTCGATCAACGGCAAATGCGTATCCCAATTTCCTCCCAAATCAATTACATACGCATGAAGCATATCTTCTAGCGTCTGAATGGTCCTTTCGATTTGTACATATGTATGGGGATGATAAGCGGTGCTCATGTCTAAACGAGAACCAAGAGCTTCTTGCAATGACAGCCAAAACCTCGATTTGAAACGACTATCTTGATCAGAGATTATGGAGATAGGCACACCGTGCCTTGTCACAATCTCCTTTATGTATAATCTGGACAATTTCTCCATCTTGTCTGTTTCTTTAATCGGCGAGAAATGCACTGACTTTGTTAGACGGTGGACATTACCCAAATTGCATCATGACCTCGAGGTGTCTTTGGTAATTTGGTTATGAAGTCTATAGAGATCTGTTCCCATTTCCAAACGGGAATCTCCGGCTGATGTAACATGCCTAAAAGCTTCTAGTACTCGGCCTTGACCTTTGAACACGTTAGGCAACATCTGACATAGGCCGCAATACAACACTTAATGTTAGGCCACCAATAGAACTCTTTGAGGTCCTTATACATTATGTCTACGCCAGGGTGTATTGAGTACTTGGACTTGTGTGCTTTATGTAAAACCAAATCATGCAATCCTCCATACAGAGGAACACATATTCTATTCAAGAAATATATTGTCCCATCAGGCTTTGTTTCCAACTGACTAACTTGACTGTATAGAGCTTCTTTCCCATTGCTATTGTCCTTAAGAGCTTCCTGCTGAGCTTCACGAATAGGATCAGTGAAACTAGTATGAATAGTCATGCATAGTGTTTGAACACGCAACGTCTTGACATGTTCCTTTCAGCTTATTGCGTCAGCCACAACATTTTCTTTTCATGGATGGTACTTGATCTCACAGTCGTAATCAATGAGCAACTTAACCCATCGTCTCTGACGCGTCTTTAGATCTTTCTAGTCAAAGATATGATGTAAGATCTTGTGATCCGTAAAGGCAGTACACTTGGTCCCGTATAGGTAATGCCTCAAAATCTTGAGCACGAACAGCACTACACCCAATTCCAAATCATGGGTCGTGTTCCGTTCGTGCACCTTGAGTTGACGAGAGGCATAGGCAATGACCTTGTCTTTTTGCATCAAGATACAACCGATACCTTGGTGAGATGCATCGCAATAGACAACAAAATCATCAGTCCCCTCTCGCAGTGAGAGAATCGGCGTGCTGCATAGTTTGTTCTTCAAAAGTTGAAAAGTTGACTCTTGTTGATCTCCCCATTCGAATTTCTTGTTTTTCTGGGTCAAGACTGTTAGGGATTGGGCTATCTTTGAAAAATTCTCAATGAATTGTCGGTAATAGCCAGCTTATCCTAGAAATTGCCAAACTTTGGTTGGGTTATTAGGTCTAGCCCAATTTTTGATTGCTTCTACCTTGGCTAGATCAACATGTATACCTTTGGCGTTCACAACGTGTCCAAGGAGGTGAACTTCACGAATCCAGAATTCGCATTTGGATAACTTGGCATACAGTTTCTCAACCTTGAGTAGATTTAGTGTCACACCCCGCTAAGGCAGAAACGCGAGGTGCGACTTCGAATGATTTCCAAGCACAAAGATCACACGAGCATTAATTAAAATAAAGCGGTAGACAACCAAATTTTTTCAACATAATGTTAATTGTTTAAAGTTAAAACCATTGTATGTAAATGTCTAGAGTTAAAACAACAACACAACAGTCCAAAAGAAGGTATCCCACAAATGCTCGCACGCGACCCCCACAAGTTCCATTATCCATGCTAATTTCCTGAAAAACATGCATTTAAGGAAATATAGGTCAACACAAAGTTGATGAGTTCACGGGGTTTCTATATAGTGGACATGTAATCTAAAACCGACTAAATCGTTGCCTAGCTAGGGCAATAATCAATATTTGATCTAACATGAGCCCATAACCAAACCTTGAAATGTTGTGCCTCGCTCATTGTACACTAAAGACAATGAATAATGTGAAATACAAGCACTCTGTTGATATCTGTCATCTGGTCCGAGCGACTGACCAAGAGTGAGGGTGTCAACCCAATAGATCTATCCTGGTGTTTCATGGCTAAGTCCACAGCTAATGGTTATGGTATGATGTAAGACACGAGGGCTTAATGGATCCTGAACCTTAATGTCTCATGTTCACATAATAGTCATAATTGTAATTGAAAACTATACGCATGTTTTTCCCCTGGAAAAATGTAAAAACTGTAAAAAGGGGCCGTGAAATACTCACTTGGTGTCTGGATGCTAGACTGAACTGAATCTGATGCGGTGTATTTGGTCTGAGAAGCCCTAAATTAAATGTAAAGGCCTCCTAAGTCTAGGTTAGGTTCTAACTACCATGCAACTGTTCACCCTACTGGGACACCTATGGACTAGAGGCTTCTGTACCACTATCCACGTGTGTCACACATTGTATGTGTCAGAAAATGTTCATTTTGTTGTTAATGTGACTATGTTTTGTTTGTTTTTGGTAAAACAAGTGACTTGACTTACTTAATGTTACCGAGTGTTACTTCTGCCTCAGTTATGTAAGTCTAGGGTGGGATATGGATATAGCTTTTGGAAATTTTGTATAAAAACAACATATTTATATGTTTTGCCTTGTACATACACACATTTTGATGTTTAACATATGTTTCCAAGAAAACTCTTGTCTTAAGCTTGTTAACACATGTTTTTAATGATTTTAACATATGTCTATAAATCTAACTATGAAGTATGTTATAAAATTAAGTAAGGTTCACTATGCTTGGGCCGGGTCTTGACCCCATACACGCACGCATACATCAATGTGTATGTGTGTGTGTTCGTATATGTCCATATATATGTTCCAAGGTGTATGTAATCGTACGTATGTATGTGTGTATACATAAGCTAAAACATTGAACTTTTAACATAAAACTTGAGTGTTTCAATTGGTTTTACTCGACAACTAGTGTCTTGGGGTTGTGTTTGAGTTTGTGCAATCGAGTGGACCATTCATGTGTTAAAAATTCATGTAAAGAAAGATAATAAATCAGTTTTGGTACATCACCTATGTGTAGCTGAGAATATTAGAAGAAAATAAGCTAATCTCCCTACAATGCAAACCCTAGATGCTTGCTAGAGACTTGGGACTCCTATGTGATGATGGTGATCGGTCGAATCAAGTTCCTTGGGTGTGGATTCCTTTGGCCGAGAGGTGTCAAGGAAGGAATGAGGTGGTTTCAATTGTTAGAGTGAATTGTGATGTTGTGGTGTTATCTCAAGTGTTCAAGTGCCTCTATATATAGCCAGAATGGGGAAGGAGCCAAGAGTTCATTGGATCACAATTATAGAAGGTCAACACTTGCTTTCATGGAGTGCATTCCACTAGAGGCTTTAAGAGTGAAACGAGTTGACTTGGATGTTTTATTTGGTTATGTAGGGTGGGTGGCGGCCGGAAATACATGGGGAAGGGGCACATTTATTTGGAAAGTTGACAAGGAGTGGATGGTTCATGTGGTTTATGTTGTAACTATGTTGGTGTAAGAAATTGACTAAGTGGTTTTGTTGGCTTGTGTTGGTGATATACGTTAATTTATACATATAAAAGCCCCAGTTTAACTCCCATTTATATACGTTTTTGGCCTTATACACGATGAATTGGTACTTATTTGGGTATCTTTATGATTACAGGTCTTAAATGGTGTCCAGGAAGAAAACCGAATAAAAAACGAAGGTTTCTGCGCGAAAACAGAAATTGGTCACAGTGAGCGGGCCGCTCGGACATAGTGATTGGGCCGCTCGGACAGAGTGAGCGGCCGCTCACCCTTCTCAGACACTATAAAACAGAGCAAAACGTCATTGTTAGGGTATTGGGTGATTTTGGGTCGATTTTGGGTGATTTTCTGGGCATGTAAGCTGCTGCAAAGCCGATTAACAAGCTTGGGAAGCAATCCAAGTCCATTAACATCATCCAATCCATCATAACCTTGCTTGTTTATGGTTTGATTCTTGACCTAATATTATATCAAATTTGATCTTGAAGCTTTGTTATGTTGTTATGGTTAGTATTTGTAAACCAACGGGTAAAAATAATAGTATAAATTAGTTAAAAACAGCCTTTGTATGTTAATCATATTTTGTATGAATTTGGTGTTTTTCATGTATTAAATCTTGATGATCATATTGCAAACATGTTTTGTTATTGTTAGATTCGTTATTATGTTCGTATGACTGTAATGATTATTGTGTTGTGTTAGTCGGATACATGTTGACAAACCGTTCGATTAATCAATAAGTAGTGACCTAGTTAACTTGTTAATATGTTACACCATGAAACTGTAACTGGGTATTGGTTTGGTTAAAGTTAGGCGAATAATAATCAGGAATGTATATCGACATGTAAAAAGGTCTTAATCGACTTAATGGTATCGTTACTAATCTTTGACGCGGCTGATAATCTTTTTTAGCTATTTTGGTAGAAATGGCGACCTTAATTTGTGTTCAAAGTTATTAAAACAGAATAGTTTGAGATATGCTCTACTTTATGCTAGTCTCGGTGGTTGTATTGTGTATTCGGTATTGCATTCCTTGATTAGTGAGGTTAGAAAACTCTTAACGAATGACTAACTTATCTTTAGAAGATTTGCATGAGATTAAATCAGCTGCTCGCTAATGAACAATTTAAGGTGGTTAACGTGTGTTATCGTGGTAGCTTTCTGTATAGTTGTTATGTTAGGATTCCCGAAAGGAGTACTATTTGTCTGAAAATGGGAATGTTGATCTCGCGCCTTTATTTCATATGTTATGTAGTTGACATGTTTAGGTTATTATAGTTTATATATATATATATACATATTTTCTATTTGGAGTCCTATATATATATTTTCTATGCATTAAATTAAATTAGGTTAATTTGTTACAACAAACATTCACTTTTCTTTCTTACCGGTAAATCAGTGACAACGGTTCAGTACAGTCGCTCCGCGCGCGTCCATGGATCGATACTTGGTTCTTATCTATGCTTTACTACATATGTGACAGGGTGCGCTTGCCCTTTAATGTGTGTTCTAATGTTAATATTAAAATCATTTTTATAAATTTAAAACGCAAAGCCGCGAGCGTGCGTGTACATATTTATATGTACCCTTGCGGCACACCAAGTTTTTGGCGCCGATGACGGGATGCGACGAGCTTTTGGAACTACCCGAGTTACTCCTCTACCGGTGTACATGCTTGTGAATATCTGTCTATACTTGTTTATTTGATTAATTTATTTGTTTATAACAATCTTTATTTTTTCGTTTATTTGTTTATATAATTGTTTCTATTCTTTGTTTGATTAATTTGTTTGTTGATATATTGATTGATTATTTATTAGTTTGTGTATAAGTTTGATTGATTCTTGATTTGATTTATTTTTCCGGATTCGGACTAATTGTTAATTTGTAGATTTGGAATGCTAAATTCTTTGTTAATCTTTGTTCATATTGTTTTTCATGTTTGTATAGTTATAATTTTTATGTATATATTTTTTGTATATATATAATGGAAGTTTGGGTATGTTATGTTTAAATTCGATGGTTCGGATGCTTTTATAAAAGGTTTGGGTTAAGAAAATTTGGGAAATTTATTTTAATATGAAAGTGGGTTTAATAAAAATAATTTTCTGTGAAAAATGCTTCATTGCGATTCGCAAAGAAGCTGGGCTTATGGTTTCGCGTTATGCGAATTCCTAATTACCCTCGATTTTATCATTATTTGTTCACGATACACGAACATGATCACCAGAGTCCTTTGCGTGACGTGAATAGACGCTATCTTCCGTTTTTAACTCCATTCATTGGCATCCATCATCATTTTCATGTACTATATTCGTTATATTTTTTCGGTGAAAAGCTTGTTTTCGCGCAAAGCAAAAAGACGGTCTTTATCTTGTTGCGACGCGCGAGCACGTTGAGTCGGTGTATTCACTTGCGCCACGCGAGAAGCAGTCTATACTTCTTCGTGATGCGCCCACGACTCAGATTTCGCCGAAAATTTTGTATACATTCATTATTGTATATTTCATATTTTTAAGTTTAGTGTTCTAATTTTTAGTATTTTTTTTTTGTATATTTCTTCTATTTTTCTTAGATTGAGTCTGTAATTATTTCGTACATTGCGTCAGTTTAAGTGTGGGGATGGCCGATGTCCGTTCATTGCTAATCGATCTTCTCACCCATACTCAATCTCCATTCGGGCGAAAGCGATTTTAAAGAAAATCTTTTATGAAAACGGCCATTCCTAGAAGTTAAAGTCCATGTTGGACTAAGTTTGAAAGTCAACGGGTAGCGATCTTAGCTATTCAATTCAGGCCCGTCTCAGATGTGGAAATACTTGAAGTCAACGTCCGCGCTCCTAAACGCGCGTGGAAAAGTGGGTCAAGCTATCGACTCATGCCAAAACGCAGCTTCACAGGGGTATTCATGTCCTTAGCAACTTCATAATATACGAAACGACTTCATAATGTTTTAAATGTGCAAGGGCAATTGCTCCTTCTTTATTTTTATACATAATACTTGTTAGTTTATTAAGTTTACAGGATTGATTCACGCCTAAGGATTGATGTGGAAAGTCGCTTTGAAACCAAATATATTTATACAAATGGAAGCGTCGCAGAGAAGGTACGTATTCGTTTATGATTAAAACTCACAAAGTGCAGAGGTTTGAAACATAAAAAAATGCAGCAGGGACTTGAGCAGAAGCCCGAACGACCGTTCGGTATGACCGAGCGGCTGTTCATTGGGCCTGAGTTCGAAAAAATAGCTGAAAATTTTCTCTGCACTTTGCTTTCATAAACCATCAAAACATCTTGCAATTCTCACCTCCAATCTTTAAATCCAAGGTATGAATCTCTTAAACTTTTGCAATTTATCTTGTTCTAGTGTAAGTAACCTAGGATTTTGCTCTCATCTTTCAAGTATTAGGGATTCTTCATAATTGTTTAACTAATCCTTAAAACTTCTTGAATGTTTGCAATAATTAGTGTAGATTAGCATGTTATTCTTCTAATCTTTGAAGTTTTGGATATTTCCTCATAATGTTTAATTAAATCCGAAATTTGCAAGAAGATTAGTTGCATATCTAGTATAATATTAGAGTAGTTTTGTATAATAATTGTAATGTAGTATTAATCTTAGTTGTAATTAGGTTTGTTTAAGAAAATTTGGGGTTTTCTTCATAATAGTTCAAACAAGCCCCAAATTTCGGACATTCTTCATAGTAGTTCAGATTTTTAAGCGCCTTTTCATAAGAAAGCTTGTATTTGAGATGATTTTTGCAAAATCATTGTGAATGAGATATTAAAAATCTGAATTTGTAACAACTTCATAAAGTTTCGAAGTGTTCGGCCATTCAGTCATGAAAACAACATGAGTTTGCAAAACCAAGTGTTTGAATGGCCGCACTTGCATGCATTTGGCGTAAACATTACCAAATGCCCAGGATCGAACAAAAAGCTGCTGAAAATCATTGTCGTGCAACTGCTAATAGTGAACGGCCGCTCGGAAAGAGTGAGCGGCCGCTTACCTTCTCTGATGTGAAAATTTGATTTTTGTCGCGACTGATTTTAGTGTTGATTCTTTCCCCTCGACTGTTTGACATTTTTAAGAGTGTTTTAATGCAGATGGTTCATCAGTTCCTTCGTTTCAGAGCCCAAGACCCCAGGGAACAACAAGGCATTGGGGAATTTCAAGCCCTTTGGGCAAGGCGGGGACACGATGCAATAGGTACATTCGGGACCCGACAAGATGATGATGACGAGGAGGATTAGGAGGGTAGTTAGACCGTGTGAAGGCGGCAGTGGTATCTCTACTATATTTTATGAACTATTGTAGTTTGGGTTTCTTTTAAAACCCCCGGTTTATGTATTCAATTATAGACAATTTACTTTTATGTCTTTCTTTATTTTAGTACTAATGAATGCTTCGAGTTTTATTTTAATGAGTTGTGTGTTTTAGAGCGCCTTTTAGCACTTTTGCAGGTACTAAGGAAAAGGAGTTCAGGATACACACGAGCACTGAGGGCTGAGCAGACACGACAACGTCCATGGATAACCTTCAGTTTGCTTCGACACCAGGGGAGTTTTAGTTTCACTTTTTGCACTATAGTTTAGCTCTTCATAATGCTTTACATTTTTTTAGTCACATTGGGGACAATGTGATGTTCAAGTGTGGGGAGGGTAACTATGTTAACTTTACTTAGCTTACACTATAGTTTAGCTGTTCATAATGCTTTACTATTTTTTAAGTCTCATTGGGGACAATGTGATATTCAAGTGTGGGGAGGGTTGTTAACAATATTAGCTTTGCTTGTCCCATGTTGTGAAAAAAAAAACTCCTAGTTTTTTATTTTTGTGGCATAACACTTAAGCAAAAAGCCATGAATTTCTTCATAATTTTTGTAAATTAATACGGTTGGTTGTGTTTTAAGAAGAGTTAGATTTGGTAAAAGCGGATAAGCCAAATGCAAAATAAAAGAGTTTGATAAGCGTGGTAAACAACAGAGTGACTAGAATGTTAATTTTTACACTTGTACCCATTACTTCCGTTACGTGAGCATTATTTTTTAGCCTTTTATTGCTTTTTCGATACTTGCTTGCTTTATGCGGAATATGGGTGTGCCGAATGGCTTATGTGATTTAGAAGTTGTTAATAGCATACTTTTCGAGATCATATATGTGTAGATCTGCATGAAAGTGCTTGAGGCATTTAGGATACCAATTGATTTAAGCCTTTTCTTTTCGTTTTATCTGTTTCCCGTACCCAAATGTTATCCACTAGTTAACCATGTTGAGCCTATATCCCATGTTTTTCTTATTTAACCCACCATTTCACCACTTAACCAAATTTAGCCTTTTTACTTTAAACCTTTTGTGTTGAAACTCGGTTTAGGTTATTGTTTAACTAGTTTTGTGTTATAGTTCATGTTTGCGCATTTAGATCCCATGTTTTCTGTATATTCGCGTTATAGTTATCAGTTATAATTCAGTATTGTAAGCTTGTAAGCAAAAAAAAATCAAAAAAATAGTATACCCTAAAATAGGATGATTTAGAAGAGTTTGAACAGTTTTTAGGACTTTAAAGTTAGAATTTTGTGGTTAGCTCGAATTAAATAAAAATTGCCTATATTCGTGTGTGTTTTGTGTAGTTTGCATTTGCTTCTCTTAGTTAGACATAACCGCCGAGTTTTAGCCGTTTTGTCACAGTAAATATCCATTCCACACCCTTTACCACTGCCTATCATTACAACCCACAAGTCCTCTTGATTTATGCATTTCTATATATGAACTGGTAGAGATTAGATCTTTTAACAAGCATATGATATCGCACAAGTCATTGTCTAGGCATTGAGAGTTTACACATACACATTTCATATGTATGGTCCACAAAAGCCGAGTATGTGTGAACATTGTGAGTAGTGTAAAGATATGCATGCTAAGTCGATTTAATGTTAACCGTTGCTTTGATTTTCTATATATTTCCAAGTGCTTGTCGGTTTGAAATCTTTGATGATGTCTTTTGACAAACCAACTAGCCATTTGATTTATTAACTTTCCGGTTTGCTACTCGTGTTGCCTTTGGGAGTGTTGTTGAGTTTTCTATTGCTTAGGGACAAGCAATGTTTAAGTGTGGGGATGTTTGATATACGTTATTTTTATACATATAAAAGCCCCAATTTAACTCCCATTTATATACGTTTTTGGCCTTATACACGATGAATTGGTACTTATTAGGGTATCTTTATGATTACAGGTCTTAAACAGTGTCAAACCGGATCAAAAACGAAGGTTTCTGCGCGCGAAAACGGAAACTGGTAACAGTAAACGGGATGCTCGGACAGATGGAGCGGCCACTCACCCTTCTCAGACACTATAAAACAGAGCAAAACGTCATTTTTAGAATATTGGGTGATTTTGGGGCGATTTTGGGTTTCTTTTAAAACCCCCAGTTTATGTATTCAATTTTAGACAATTTACTTTTATGTCTTTCTTTATTTTAGTACTAATGAATGCTCAGAGTTTTATTTTAATGAGTTGTGTATTTTAGAGTGCCTTTTAGCACTTTTGTAGGTACTAAGGAAAAGGAGTTCAGGATACACATGAACACTGAGGGCTGAGCAGACACGACAACGTCCATGGATAACTTTCAGTTTGCTTCGACACTAGGGGAGTTTTAGTTTCTCTTTTTGCACTGTAGTTTAGCTCTTCATAATGCTTTACATTTCATATTGGGGACAATGTGATGTTCAAGTGTGGGGAGGGTAACTATGTTAACTTTACTTAGCTTACACTATAGTTTAGTTGTTCATAGTGCTTTACTATTTTTTAAGTCACATTAGGGACAATGTGATATTCAAGTGTGGGAGGGTTGTGAACAATATTTTCTTTGCTTGTCTTAAGTTGTGAAAAAAAAATGATAATAAAAAAATAAAAGAATAAATAATGAATAATGAATGAAAAAATAAAGATAATATGAATAGAATAAATGAATAGATAGAAAAAATAAAAAATAAAAAAAGATAAAAAATGAATAAAAATAAAAAGTGGCGAAAATGATAAAAAAAGAAAATATAGAATAATAAAATAAAATTAATATAGAATGTATCATAAGAAGAAAAGATTAGAAACAAAAGTAAGGAAGATAAAATAAATTATAGAAGATATAAAACTAAAAATAAAAATAAAATGAAAAAATAAAAAAAAGAATGAAAAAAATGAATAAATTAAAATAAATGAGGATAAATTAAATGAAAAAAAAAGAACGAAAAATCAAATGAAGATTAAAAAAAGAATAGAAAAAAATGAAAGAATGAAAAAAATAAAGAAAATATAATAATATAAAAAAAATGAAATAAGAAGGAGAAAAAAATAATGATAGAAAAGAAAAGCAAAATAATAAAAAAAGGAAAAACAATAGAAAAAGAAAGTAAAAGAAAAATAGGGAATAAAGAAATGAAAAAGAAAAAAATAAAAAAAAATGATAAAAAAAGAATAAAAATAATATTAAGAAAAGAATAAAATGGTGGCTTTTCCATTTATAAATTAACATATATCAAACACGTTGTGTTATTGTTAAATTCGTGATTATGTTCGTATGGCTGTAATGAATATTGTGTTGTGTTAGTCGGATACATGTTGAAAAGCCGTTCGATTAATCAATCAGTAGTGAACTAGTTAACTTGTTAATGTGTTCACACCATGAAACTGTAACCGGGTATTGGTTAGGTTAAAGTCAGGCGAATAATAATCAAGAATGTTTATCGGCACGTAAAAAGGCCTTAATCGGCTTAATGGTGTTGTTACTAATCTTTGACGCGGTTGATAATCTTTGTTAGCTATTTTGGTAGAAATGGAGAACTTAGTAGATTTGTGTTCAAAGTTAGTAAACAGAATAGTTTGTGATGTGATATGCTTTACTTTATGCTAGTCTCGGTGGTTATATTATGTATTCGGTATTGATTTCCTTGATTAGTGAGGTTAGAAAACTCTTAATGGATAACTAACTTATCTTTAGAAGATTTGCATGAGATTATATCAGCTGCTCGCTAATGAACAATTTGAGGTGGTTAACGTGTGTTATCGTGCTAGCTTTCCGTATAGTTGTCATGTTAGGATTCCTGAAAGGGATAATAATTGTCTGAAAATGGGAATGTTGATTTTGCGCCTTTATTTCATATGTTATGTAGTTGACATGTTTAGGTTGTTATTATAGTTTTTAATATATATATATATATATATATATATATTCTACTTGGAGTCTTATATATATTTGCCATGCTTTAGATTAAATTAGGGTAAATTAGTTACAACAAACATTCACTTTTCTTTCTTACTAGTAAATCAATGACAACGGTTCAGTACAGTTGCTCCGCACGCGTCCATGGATCGATACTTGGTTCTTATCTATGCTTTACTACATATGTGACAGGGTGCGCTTTCCCTTTAATGTGTGTTCTAATGTTAAGATTAAAATCATTTTTATAAATTTAAAACGCAAAGCCGTGAGCGTGCGTGTACATATTTATATGTACGCTCGCGGCACTCCAGTAGGCTTCTTGGAAATTGATTACATGGGGAAGGGAAAGGGGATTTGTGACAAGTCAATGTATCTTGAAGAGCCATGTATCTTATGTTGTTTCCTTGTTGGTGTAAATTCTAGATGTGTGGTGAGGTTTGGATACGAATGGTGAGTGTATTGTATGGTAAGCGTAAGTATGCATATGTATGTATGCGTGTGGTGTATGCAAGAAAGATAGAGTGATGATAAGTCAAAACAATACCATTTGGTTCTTAGGAATATATGGGCCGAAATCTATGCCTAGGGAATGGACATGGGAGGTTTTTGGAAGTCAAACATCATGGAGGTTAGTGATCATAAAGGGGTTTGCCAAATTGGGAAAGACTCTTGGTGTTTGTGATCACTTCATGAGTGTTGGAGGAGGGTTGGGTTTCGGCCGATTATGGGGAAGGAAAAGAATAGTTTGGGGTGTTCCAACATGGATAGATTGTGCGCATAGTGTCAATAATGCCATACTAGTGTAACATATTGGGAATGAGAGATTATGGTGAGCGTGGAAGAAACATATGGGCTTGTGCGTGTGTATGCGATCGTGTATGTATATATGTGTGAGGTATTTGCATTTTCCAAGCTTGTGTTGATGTTTGTATGTATATGTTGTCGTGTGTATGTATATGTGAGTGATAATGCATTTGTTTGATTCCAATACTCACACTAGTCCTTATGGATCAAATTTTAAGGTTACATATGGACACGTTGCTCGTGTTTTATTAGTTTCTATAGAATATGCATTGGTAACCTCATTGTTGATAAACATTATTTGTATTTGTTCTTGTCGGGGCAACAATTTGAAATCGTATGTTCAACTGCATGGATTTCCCACCACTGGGATGTTGCATGGGTTTCTTGTAGTCTAGCACGAATTATTAGACTAACTATGGCCTTGGACTAACTAGTGTGTCTACTGTTAGACTACACGTCTAGAGATTGACTCGCTGGAACCCTGCATAGCCCAACTATGATGAAAATGATGACATGTAATTCTATGCACACTGTATGTAAGGACAAAGAGGATTGACGAAACCACTTTTGATACCTTAGTCTAATTCATGTTTCTGCAAAATAATTCTAAGTATAGAAACTGCTAAAGAAGAAGACTGAAAGTGCTGAAAAAGAAGATATCAAGTGCTGAAGAGTAATGATCAGAAGTTCTGAAGACCAACCAGACAAAGTCTCTGAAGAACTGCTGAAGACAAACTACTCATCAGTAGTTTGTCACATATCAGATGTTTGATAGAAGCTTCTAACCGCCTTATACTTCAGTAGTTTAGTTTAATATTACTTTTGCTAAAGTCTTTTTTCAAGTACCAATGCTACAGCCTGTTGTAGTATTTGTACAAATTATGTTGCTTCAATACTTCTCTTGTACATATACTTCCAGATTATTTATAAATAGATGTGTTCATCCCACTATTTTAGACAATCTTTGTGTATGTTGGATCAGTTTCTTGTTTATGAACATATTCTTATCAAGAACACTTGTTTTAATAACTATCAAAGTAATTTACACAGCGGAATAAAGTAAAGTGTTCAAGTTAAAGCTTCACTTTTAAACAGGAGTTATTACTCCCCCTTGAGTTATGAACTAAAGCAGTAAATGAGAATCTAAGACAGTTAATGAATAAAACAGTTAATACTTCAAATGATTTTCAAAAATATTGGAAATTATAACTACAAAGAGAATGTCTAAAATAGTGGGATGAACACATCTATTTATAGACCAAAAGTAAACGTACATGAGAAGTACTGAAGCAATATAATATGTACAAATACTACAACAGGCTATAGCATTGGTACTTGTACAATGTCACACCCTCAAATTCCACGTGCGGGGTTTTACCGCGAGGCGCGTGACAAACCAGGATCCAAGTCAACAGTCACAATAAACGACACTATATGATACGTAAACATGACATGAATAAACCATTAAATTTTCATAAATAATCCATCGCCGCGGAAGCGTAAAACTTTATTACAACTCAAAAGAATAAAGCATATAAGTCTGAAAATGCTAAGTAAAATGCATATGAATCCTAGACGCCGTGTGACTCCGTGTGACTCCGTGCGCCTATGCAATGCTGCTACCTCAACAACCTGAGACAAACATGCTAAAACGTCAGCAAATAATGCCGGTGAGTTCAAAGGTTTTATGTTAAACATTTAAGTATGAAAGCCATCATGTTATCACTGTGTTAGAAATGATAGCGTTAGCTAGACGCATGAATAATACTATTACGACCTGGAAACCATTACAGACAAGATGAAATATGAGTTTGCCCGAAATGATATGCACTACCATCCCACGGTAGCGTTATGACCGAGACAATATGCACCCGCCCGGCTCCCAGCCGACGAGTGGGGTCTGTCAGTCCCAATAGATCTATTCACATTTCCCCCGTTGTGCCCCACACATTCATGGTTTCCCCGGGACTTTAAGTATCGTATAGTATGTCAATGTATTAACACTAGTATAACATGATAATTTATGAAATAAGTATAAAGCATGTGTCTCCCCCGAAATGTAAAGACTTAAAGTGGGGCCGTGAAACTCACCTGATACCGCTTCCCCTTTAAGACAAGTAAACCCGCTCAATAGACGGCACCAACTACCGGTGACCTATCATGATGAGCGTATAAGATGTTAGACAAACAACCTGTAGGTTGATTAGTCCCTCAACAGTCCACACCATAACCGTGTACATTTGAAATGATGTTTAAAACGTTTAACCGACCACACCAGACAAGACTCGACATCCCATTGGTGACCCGACATCCCACGTGTTAGCCGAATGCAAGATATCATGCAATCATATGAAATCAAACACTTAGTATACACCACAGTTTACTATATCTAGCATGAAGCCTAATTAACGCATAAACAGGTCGGAACACGTATAACTAAGTTATTGGACATGTCACGGGTTTCCCAACATGTTCCTAGGTGTCAATCCATGTTCCGGGATGCTAAAATACACATATAACAGCAGTACACGCGATTAGGAATCAAACATAAAATTAGGAAAAGTCAACTGGTGATTAGGATGGTCAACTGGTGATTAGGATTGTAATCACATGAACATACTAGCGATGAGGCTCCCAATCGCCTCATGTAACATGCGATTGGGGCTAATCGCCCCTATTATAGGCGATTAGGGATCCCCTAATCGCCCCTGCTGCACCATTTCGCCTTTTTGCGCGTTTAACCCTCGAAATCAGATCGGAAACATGTGGAAACACCCAACATCAAACCCAAAACATAAATCAAACTATTTCAAGCTAACTTTTTGATTGAATAAGCTATTAAGGATGGATATAGTAAGTCTCGCTTGGGCTGCTTTAATGGTAGTTCAAAGATGCATTATCAATCATGTAAAACATCGAATAAAATAAATAGAGAAAAAGCCGACTATCGGAATTGAACCGATGACCAACGCATTACAAATGCGATGCTCTAACCTCTGAGCTAAGCAGGCTCACATAAAATAAATTCGACATCGGAATCAACCTCGAAGAAGGGAGCCTGAATTCAATGACTGAAATCGAAGACTAAAGGTAAGAATGATTTGAAGCTTTCATTCCTCTTCGGGTAGTTTGGTTTATCTTTATTTAGCTATTGAGTACTGTAATATGAGGGTAAGCTCTAAGAGGAAGAATTCTAAATCCTATTACATCTATAAGATAGAGAGGTAAAGTCCTTCCTAGGAGAGTGTGATTTGAATGTCTGACTTAGCTTAGGAAAGCAAGTGAGAAAATACTCGGAAGAGACACTTCAATGTCTTCATGTCGCACGACCTCTTAACATTACACCACTGAAGCCGGGGTCTTGCTAATATTTCTTCAGAAAAATCTTTATTAATTTATGTAGACTTATGTGTGACCGCGGATTCCACGGTAGCAGTAGAGAACTCGATTTGAAGCTTTCATTCCTCTTCGGAATCAGTAGTTGATAGTCAAGGCCGTGTTATTAACACTTGGGCTGATATCATTAACCGTGCTAACCCCTAATTTATTATCATCCTAGTTGTCCCAAATGCAAGTGTTTTCCCAAAATAGCATAACTAGCATGTAAACATCACATCAACATGCAAAACTTACCCTAAATAGCAAATATCCAGATTTCATCACATAATGACGTTGTCCGACACTATCCTACTGTTCTAGCATCATCCTAGAATGACGTTGTCTGACACTATCCTACTGTTCTAGCATCATCCTAGAGTAAACCCTAACCTCAAACAATCAACAAAACATAACATATCATCATCATCAATCCTCCATAATCATTCAAACGGGTCAAAACGCCTAATATCAATAATACACATCTATGAACCTTCAAACTCCTAGGTTAACATCATATCAACTCATTTAGGTCAGAAACATATCAATAACACAAGAACAATCATGTTTAAACGATAAAAATCCTATCTTGCATGAATACATCACATATAACAAGCATAGAGGTTTGGGTTTGTTTAGAAACTGATTTTAATGAGTTTTCAAAGACACAAATGTTTAGAAACCAGGTCCGGACCTTTAGGGAGCAAAACAATATCATTACAAAGGTTTGGAATGAAGAACACACCTTGAAATTGTAAGATTATGAGGTGTAAAGCTTGGAAAGGTGATTTCTTGAGCAAAAACGTGTTCCAGAGGTTGGATAAGGTGTGGGATGGCTTTTGGGTATATTAGGGTTTCACAAATGATGTTTTACAACATAAGGGTGGTATTTATAGGCGTTTCTAGTCGTTCAATACACGTCAGGCGATTGTGCAGCAGTTATAGGCGATTAGGGCTGCCAATCGCATGTAACTACTAGCGATTGGCCCCAATCGCCCATAAGGTTTCTCCCAATCGCCTATCTTACTAGCGATTAGGCCATTCACAGTGGCCTAATCGCCTGCAGCATCTATAACCGGGTTTTTGGTGCGTTAAACCCTATTTTAACATATATATAAGCACGTTTTCACATACCGACAAGTCATACAATGATTATAAGTATATAATGCATAATAACTAACACGTTCCCATCCGATCACCAATTCCCGGGACTCTAGACTTGCGTGTGTGCAATATCCCGACGATTCTACGAATCGCCAATCCTTGTACACATGGTTATGGACCGACACCCAATGATCCCTCGGACCATTGTAACAACTCCCGATGATTCCCGAATCATCGACACGACTCAACCGACCCGGTTAAGTATGATACTAAGTAGTTGTTTTCAATGTTTTCGTTGAGGTAGACTCGTATGTAGGCAAAGTATGAAACGTATGTATGTAAAGTATGAAGAGTATTAACCTGAATATGCCGGGTGTCACATACAAAGACTTTAACAATACTAAGATTATACTAAACTACTGATGAGTAATTTCTCTTTAGCAGTTCTTCAGAGACTTGTCTGGTTGGTCTTCAGAATTTCTAATCATTACTCTTCAACACTTGATATCTTCTTCTTCAGCACTTTCAGTCTTCTCCTTCAGCAATTTCTATACTTAGAATTATTCAGCATAAACATGAATTGGACTAAGGTATCAAAAGTGGTGTCATCAATTCTCTTTGTCCTTACAGTGTAGTTATAATTTCCATTATATATGAGAATAATTTAAAGCAATTACTGTTTTATTCATTAACTATCTTAAATTCTCATTTACTGCTTTAGTTCATACTTCAAGGGGGAGTAATAACTCCTGTTTAAAAGTGAAGCTTTAACTTGAACACTTTACCTTTATTCCGCTGTGCAAATTACTTTGATAGTTGTTAAAACAAGTGTTCCTAATAAGAATTTGTTTATAAACAAGAAACTGATCCAACAATTGGTATTGGAGCATCTGGTTCATCTGATCAAATATCAATCTAACAAATTGAGAATCAGACGTAGGCTCTTATTGATATTCAATAAAGTATTTCGGTTCACTTTATAAACATCCATCACTTTAAGAAACCATTGATCAATAAACTTTCTTAAAAATGGACCCTCATAATACTGGATCTGCCAACAAGCCTCCTATGATAGTCAGAAATGAATATAATATCTGGCAAAGGAGGATGGCACATACTTTATCTCAACAAAATACTGGAAGTTGAAAGTCTGTCATGTATGGACCCCATAAACCAATAATAACAGATCTAGAAACTAAAGTAGAAAAGAACAAAAGAACCAAAAGACTACACTGAAAAAGATTTCCTAAAACTTGAGCTGGATGCTAAGGCATTCTCTATGTTGGCTATGGCTCTCCAAATGAAATATATGTTGGGCTTTTACATTGTGAAAGTGCTAAAGAGCTGTGGGATTGCCTATAAGAACTGTTTGGAGGAACTGATGAGGTGATAGCCAACACCAGAGAAATTCTTGCTCAACAATATGAAACCTTTACTCATGTTAATGGAGAGACTTTAATACAACAATTTGAAAGATTCTCTTCATTAATATCTGAGTTAAAGTTAAATGGTCAGACCTACACAAATTCATCTATGCTTCATAGATTTTTAAGGTCTTTACCAGAAAAATGGAAAACTTATTCTATAGTTCTCAGGTCAGGACCAAATTTTGATTCTCTCTCTCAAAAAATTACATAGGAGATTACTTACTTTTTAAAGAGAAATCAATCAAAAGAAAAAGTTACAAAACTCTGGTAAAACTGCTGATGAGTATATTCCAGGTCGCACAACAATATTGGGACAAGATTCACCTTCTTGTTCTAATGATTTTGGATCTTTTGATAACATTGACATAACTGCTGGGATCTCATCAGAAAGATCATATCCAGCTTATGACAATGAAGAAAATAATCAAACTGCTGATAAAATGTGTTTTATCATGAATGATTTAAACAATTTCAGTAGTTATGACTTAGAGGAAATGGACATACTACACCAACTGGCCATGTTAATATTAAAACTAACAAATTTTATAAAAGGCCAGGAAGGAAATTTCCAGGACTGAACAGTTCAACAAAAGTTGGTTTTGACAAATCAAAATTGAGATGTCATCAGTGTCAGAAGTTGGGACACTTTGCTAGAGAGTGTAGAAGCTCAAGCTCTAACCAATCACAGTCTAGAAACCAATCAAAACCTAGTCACAATAGGAATTTTGGAACACAGGGAAGTGCACATTTTGTATAGGCACAAGCTCCACAAATCCAATATGTGCCACAAATACAGCAGAGCCAACAATAGATGCCTTCCATTCATGTTGCTCAACAACCTCCACAAGCTTAACAACCCACTCAACAAAGTCTTTTCACAAATGGGTATTTTGACTGGTGCAATCTTCCTTTTGACACAACAAAATGCAGTCCTAATGCAGACAACAAAATGTTTGACATCAACTGGGGTGAACCTGATAATGGCAGAAAGAACTTTGCCTTAATGGCTTTTGAGGGATGCTCCTCTAATGCTGGCTTATCACAGGTATCAAAAGAGTCTCTTTTAAAACTTTGCTTAAAATCATGCAAAGAATCATTTGCTTTAATAAGAGAGACCAATATGTATCTACAGGGCAAGGCCAATAACTCTGAAAGAAAATACACTCAAATGAAATATGATTTAGAAAGAAAACTTGCTTCAAAAACAAAAGAAATTTCTAAATTGACTAATAATGCTATTGAAACCCAAGCATAGAAGCATGATAGAAAACCTAGGAAATGTCAGAAAAGAGCTTGCTGACACGAAGGTTGATTATGAAAATTGGGTGGAGTCATGTAGAGGTTACCAAATGTTGCTTAACAAACAAACTACATCAAATGTTAAGTTTGGCATAGGGTACAATCACACAGAATCACCTACTAATTTTACTCCCAAAACTGCTGATGATGGGAGTAGAATAGTTCAAACTTCTGATATGAAAGACTGCACATCTTGTCATCAGAACATTCTTAAAAATGAAAAAGGAAGTCCTGCAGAAGTAGAAATAACTAACATTGAATCATCAGTAGTTTCATCTACATTAGGAGTTGAGACCGTGAAAACTGCTGATGAACAAATTCAAGATTTAACAATTGTCAGTATTTTTCCTTCCAAAACTCCTGAAAATTTGAAAGGAAAGGCAAAATCATGTGAAATTTGTGGTCTGTTGAACCACAAAACAGAATTTTGTAGATATAGAAAAGGAAATCAGTACAACAAGAAGATTTTACAACTGGTTGTGGGAAACAAATCAAACAAGATGATGAAAACACGTTTTATCCCATCAAACAGCAACCAAGTAACACCTTTTCTCAGAGATAGACTAAATCTCAACCATAGTCTTCTTCTCAAAATTCTATTTCAGAAGTTAGACCAAAGCCTTCAGCAGTTTCACAGACTGCTGAGGTAAAAGATTTGATAAATATGGTTAAACTTCTGATTACCAAAGTTGATGGTGAACCTCAAAAAGGTCCCACCATTGTTCTTAACAATAAATCCATTGCCAAAAAGACATGGATTTCTAAAATTGGTCCACAACAAACTGCTACTATTCTGTCACACCCTCAAATTTCCACTACGGGGTTTATACCGTGAGGCGCGTGACATACCAGGATCCCATAGCCATAAGTCATAAGAACGTCTCTAAATGCACAAACCATTTAGTTCGTTATTGAAAATCAAGTTTAGCGTTTACCAAAAAGTTTAGTTAAGTTACGGAAGCGTAAATCAAACATAATCGTTTAAGTTCATGCGCAAAACAACGCGCCCAAAATAAAACCGTTGTAAAGCAAAGTGTAAGTTAAGTAATGTTCACAACCCATGACACAATGATGCATATCCTATCGTGCTTCGAACCTAGAGACCTGCAAAAGCATGCGAGCGTGTGTCAACATAAAGTCGGTGGGTTCACAAAGTAAGGTAAGTAAAGGTGTAGGTTTCCCAAACCAAGAACAACAGTTAGGTTTCCCAAACCCAAAGGTAGTAATCAATAACCAAAACCAAGAACCAAGTACCACTAGTTTAGCATATGCCAAGGGTAGCTAACCCATTCATGATAACTAAACATTGATATACCGAATTGCTATTCAAACAATGCACTTGCCCCGCGAGCTGGTTTTTGCCTTCCATCAGTGCCTATGAACAATGATAATGTGTTAAGTCACAGTTCATGCCCAGCTCCCCTCACGGTGTGAGGTTTGTCAAACCTAATAGCGCTATCAACTAGTAACCCGCTTGCCATAACCCGGCAACTCATTCGGTAAATAGTGAAGGACTTCTGTGATAGAATGCAGTTTAGTTCATCAAGGACACAGAGTGTGAAACTAGCAAACCCGACCCACACTAGGAGTCATTGTCGGACCCACACAAGGAGTCATAACCAGAGTAGTCCCGAACCAGACTAGAAAACGTTTACCAAAGTTGTCTCAACCCGAGACGCATGTTTTTGAGAAAAAATAGTGAAACGCACCTTAGATTGCAAGCAATTAATCCAAACTTCCAAAGTAGGGTGTGCTACCGATTCCCTATTACATGTGTCACTAAGTGAGTATATGTGTAATATCATTACACCATATAACCCGTTTGTCAAAGACATTTAAAAGTTCAAAACCATGTAAGTGACACCTAATGGTTCTACATGCATAAGTAAACCCTACGGACCCGTTGGTGAATATGTTGATTATTATTAGTTTTACACTTCATATGCATCTCATATAAGTGTCCATTCAAGTTCATGTCAAATACATACCACATAGGACTCCAAATAGTCACATAAACATACATTACACAATCTGCGTTTTTAGGACAGATTATGCGCCGTGAAAACTAATTTATTAAAAATACTTATCTAGTGAATTAGACTCCCAAAATTCTACTAAATATTCTAGGGTGTCTACTGGACAAGTCCATATTTTTAGTTTATGATAAAACCTTGGACAAAAATTATGAAAAATCACGCAACACAGCTATGTCCAGAAAATACACACAACAGATCAGATTAGTACAAAAATTCCCAAAAAATCGTGTATTCATCCAAACTGGATGAATCCACTTGGAAAAGCCAAGTTATTTCAATGTTTACCCACTGTCAAAATTTCATAATTTTAATTCTTTGTAACACTCAAGTTATGATCGATTAAAGTTTGCCCAGTTTACTAATCCGTAAATCTGATATAACCTTTAATTAAATAAAATTCAAACACTTATCAAAACGACGTCCAAATCAGACAATTTTGCTCATTATGAAAAGTTAAGACCATGTATAATACAACCATGCAAAGAAATCATCAAAACTAACATGTTTAAGTCATGTAACAGACCCTACAAATCGACCCAAACATTCTATCCAGATTTTAAATCATGCATAAACTCTTATTAAAACTACTCATGTATGCATATAATACATCAACGATACTCAAAAATCATCATAAAACATTCATAGGACATAACATGATCAGAACCTTACAAAATACATGATAAACACCATCAACCATAAACCCTAAAAAGTCTAAAACATCATAAACATGCATATCATGCAACCTATCAATTAGTAATCACACAAGATTATGTTTAGCCCATTCAAATCTTTATAAACATCAAGTTTTAATCTTTATGAAAACGTTTCAGACCTGGACAAACTCGTTATGATGTTAAAAACATAGTAAGAAGATTAAAACACAAGAATTGAATATTATACAGCAAAACATAATCAAACAAAACATTCAAAACTATCAACCGATTGCTCTCCAAGCTTCATGATCGATGTTCTTGAGCCTTAGCAGGTGTTTAGGGTTAATATTTTCGTAACTAGGCAGTAGGGGGCGATAGGGTTGAGTTTAGGGGATACAAGAGGCTTAGATTTAAGCTTAAATAGTGATTTAAGTCGGTTACATTGCGTTAGAATCCTGCACGCGGCCACTCGGAGAGAGTAAGCGGCCGCTCACTCCTCCCCCGGCCAGCTCCGATGTTTTCGCTATTTTGGGACCATAACAAATGTAACCCCATGTGTTAAGACCCCAACCATCCTAATAGTCCACCCATTGCGATTTTTATTAACGTTTTCGGTTTAAGTTCGCGTAATCACATATAGTTTGCCACATAGTTTCACAGAGTTTCATAGAAGCATGTAATTGCAATCAATCTTAATCAATTAATTCACAATTATCTAATTTCACCGTTCACCAACGTCCGAGGTTCACTACTCATGTTATATAGTCTGGTAATTCCCCGAATTACCACTTCATGCATTTATTAACATATAACTGTGCAACGGGTGACATATCTAGCTAACCCTAGTTAAGTAGAAATGCATAGAATGTAACTAGAGTTCAGTTAAAGTGAGAACCGGAAATTGCGGGGTATCACATATTCCTGTTCTCAAGAGCAAACCCAAAGCCAAAATGGCTTGGGTTCCTAAAACTAACTAATCTACTATTGTGTTAGAGGGTCTCGAGAGGTCTAAATAGCATTTGGTATGTTGATAGTGGAGGTTAAATGTAGATGACAGGATGCAGGTACCTGATCAACAATTTCATAAGTCAGAGACAGACCTTTGGTATAGGAGACTTGGCCATGTGAACTTTAAACCATAAATAAAGTCACAAAAATGGGATGGGTCAGAGGGCTACCCTTAAAGGTATACCAGTGTGAAGAACACTGTGTATCATGTCTTAAGGGAAAACAGCATAAGTCCTCCTATATGTCTATTGAAGATTAAAAAACAACTGCATGTCTTCAACTACTCCATATGGACTTATTTGAACCAGTTAAAATCATAAGCCTTGGTAAGAAGAATTACTGCTTGGTCATCATTGATGCCTACTCAAGATTCACATAGGTCTTCTTCTTATTTTCCAAGGATGAGGCAGCTGATATTATCATGTTCTTCATTCTACAAGTAGAGAGGCGGTATTCTCTCTCTGTCAAATTCATAAGAAGTGACAATGGGACAGAGTTCAGGAACAAGTCTCTGGATGAATTTTGTTGTCTAAAGGGATTGTTAGACAATACAGCATTCCCAGAACTCCTAAACAAAATGGTGTGGTAGAAAGGAAGAACAGAACATTGATTGAAGCAACAAGAACTATGTTAACTGATTCAGGCCTACCTCTTTATTTATGGCTGAAGCAGTCAACACAGTTTGTTATGTTCAAAATAGAGTCCTAATCACCAAGAGACATTCCAAAACTGCATATGAAATTCTTCATGGCATTAAACTTCTTATCTTCTTTTTTAGGGCTTTTGGATGTCAATGCTTTATCGTCGACATCAAAGACTCTATTTCAAAGTTTGGTGCTAAAGTTGATTCAGGTTACTTTCTTGGTTATTCTTCCACTAGAAAAGCGTACAAGGCATTCAATTCCAGAACCAAGATAGTTGAAGAAACAATGAATGTCAAGTTCAATGGGTCAAAATATGCACTCATTCCAGCACATCCTGCTGAACCTCTTTGACCTTGACAGTTTTAATTCGGACCTAAAAAGACTGTTACTTCATCTAAACCCACTAATTATGGTGATAAAGGGTTAAATGATGATGGTCCCTCCATCATGGACTCTTAATAACAGTCATTAAATCAACTTTCAAGCCATCAGAAGTTCATCAAAATTCTGATTCAACAACTACGGATGAACAAACTCAAACTTCTGATTTCAGCTCTTACAACTATTGAAAAATGCACAAACAGACTGAACCAGATATTATTAACCTCAGTGGTTGTTTTGAATGAATTTCAAGAGCCTACTCCTATCAGTAGTTTACAACAACTAATTGAACATAAAGATCATCCATTGAATCAAATCATGTGTAATATTGCTTCAGTGGGTACTTACAAGAAACTAGCTTTCCAACTTCTTCTTATTCTCAGCATTCATTTTCTCAGTTGGAACCAAAGAAATATCAGGAAGCCCTCAAAGACAACAGTTGGGTTGAAGCAATGCAAGATGAACTACTACAGTTCAAGAAGCAATGGGTTTGGGAAATCTGTCTCTTACCTCCAAACAAACAACCAATTGGAACAAGATGGGTTTTCTGAAAAAAAAAAAAAAAAAAAAAAAAAAAAAACAAGATGAAGACGGGTCTAATCATTAAGAACAAGTCAAGACTGGTGGTACAAGGTTATTCTCAAGAAGAAGGAATTGACTATGATGAAACCTTTGCTCTAGTTGCAAGGCTTGAAGCATCAGGTTATTTTTGGCTTATGCAATTTCAAACAAAATAAAAGTTTTTCAAATGGGTGTAAAAAGTACATTTTTTATACGGAAAAATAAAAGAGGCAGTGTATGTTTGTCAGCCACCTGGATTTGAGGATCCTCTCATTCTGATTGGGCTTGACAAAGCTATTTATGGGCTAAAACAAGCTCCCAGAGCTTGGTATGACACACTTTCCACCTTTTTACTTAAAAATCACTTCACCAGAGGCTCCATTGATAAAACACTTTTCATTAAACATGTTGGAAATCACATCCTACTTGTTCAAATTTATGTTGATGATATCATTTTTGGTTCCAAAAATTTAAATCTAGTGATGAATTTAAGAAACTCGTGCAATCAAGATTTAAGATGAGTACATGGAAAAAACTGCAGTACTTTTTGGGGCTGCAGATCAAACAAACAACAAGTGGAACTTTTATACTTCATTCTAAATATGTTGAAGAATTATTGAACAATTTTTCTTTAAAAAGACTGTAAATCAGCTTCCACTCCCATGAGTCGAACCACACAAGTTGAACCAGATGATCAAGGAAATATAAATTGATCAAACCATGTATAGATGTATGATAGGTCCCCTACTTTATTTAAACTGCATCTAGACCAGATATTATGTTCTCACACTTGTGTCTATGCTAGACATCAATCAGCTCCAAGGGGAATCACACTTAATTGCAGTCAAAAGAATTTTCAAATATCTGAAAGGGAACTCCTACTCTTGGAATTTGGTATCTGCTTCTAGCAATACCAAATTAACAGATTTTTCAGATAGTGACTATGCAGAGTGTAAAATGTCAAGAAAATCAACATCTGGTGGTTGTCAATTCTTAGGAAACTGTTTGGTGTCTTGGCAATCGAAGAAGCAGACTTCTCTGGCAACTTCAATTGCTGAAGTAGAGTATATTGCCAACTACAAGCTGTACATCACAGATTCAATGGCTTCAATATCAATTTATTGTTTCAAAGAGACCAAGACTCCATTACTTGAAGATAGTAAATCTGGCCATTATCATAATTCAAAACCCTGTTCGATTTTCAAAGACAAAACAAATAGAAATCAGTACCAGTTCATTAGGGATTGCTATGAAAAAGGCAAGAATGATTGAGGTGAAACATGTGACAACAGCTAATCAAATAGCTGATATATTTACCAAACCCCTTGACACATCAACATTTCAGAGGTTAGTATCCATGCTTGGAATTCTAAATTTTGAGTAAGTATTGTAAGTGTTTTTCATTTTCCTACATATATTTTATTTTTCACATACTTTTCTACTAATCTTTCACAAACTTTGATGACCAAAAAGAAAGAAAATTTCTGATATACAAAAACATTGGAATGGGGATATTTTAAGAAAAATGACTAACTTCTGATTAAATAATCTTCAGAAGTTATAAAATGTGTTTATAAATTGTTTCTCATAAGTTTTTTCACAAACTACTGAAGTGAATATGGGAACTACTGATGAATAAATCTGTTTCATCAGCAGTTTTGTCAATAAGGGCAAATCAGACATTTTCCATTTCAGAATTTTGACCTAGGGCAGTTATAAACTTCTGATAAACACCTTTTCTCACACTTATCCATTCAAAAAGCAAAAATTTCTCTCCTTCTCTCTCAAAACACTCACAAAACCCTCCCCTACAACATCAAAAACACTGTTCAATCAAAATACCCCATGGCTCTCGTTCTGAAACAGGAACATAATCAAAGAGGCTTCTTCGTGAAAGATTCCAGCCTGGTCCCAATACGATGAAATCATTGCTTTAGTCGTCAAAATCCCAGTTCTACACAGCTTTCAACATTGATCCTCTTATTCACATTCAAACTCTAAATGAGTTCTGGGCAAACGCCGAGGCGGTGACATGTGAACAATAAAGTGATTTCCCTCAAATCAACCATTCAAGGGAAAGTTATGGCGATCACACCCAGCTACTTTGGGAATAAGACTTGGTCTAGATGATGCTGATGCACCAGAACAAATTCCCAATGCTGACATTCAACTAACCATGACTGAGTGTGGTTACAAGGACTCTCTCACATGCTAAAATTTATAAGAATTTTTTTTATGCAAATACAAACTTTTGTTTCATTACATAATCATATGTTTAAGTCCTAAAACTAGATCTTTTGATTAGATGCCCTCTACTTTTCAACCTATTTTTCATTCAATTTTGAATGAGACTAAATTTAGGGCCATCATCAGTTTTCTTTAATGAGTTGGTGTTGCATCACCAAAATAATAAATAGCGTTTTTGTTGTACCCAAGATTTGTGATGCAATGCATAATAAAAGAACTTGGTGAGGGGAAATATTGTGGGTGAGGCTACAAAGCTAAATCCTTTGACCTCACAAGTATTTTTTTAGGCATAATAAACACGACACTTTTGCCAGAGATGACCACGGGGAACAAGCCACAATCCCCAAGGAACAAACATCTTCAAAAACCACTCCTAAAAAAGCCTAAACAACCAAGCAACAAAAATCCAAACCCACCAACCCCAAAAAGAAAAGCTGTTCAGGAGGTTGAGATGCCTGAACCAAATCATGTGCAATCTGCACTTCAAGAAGGTGTGACTAAAACTTCCTCTCAGTCTCATCCATCTCACCCCCCCCCCCCCCCAAAGAGCTCCTATAACCATTTTGTTTAAAAGGAAGAAACTCAAAAAGATCATAACTACTGTACTTCCTTTGAAACAATGAACCTACTGAACCTTTGCCAGAAACTACTGAACCCGAACTCTCACATCAAACAATAAAAATAAATCTCAAATTCTCTCTGGGCTGAAAGAAAACATCACATCTGAGAATGTCAATCCCCAACAACCACATAAAACAGGGGATGCAACCTTAAAAGCAGAAAAGGATCTAAGCCCAAACTTAGATAATTTAGGTACATTTGAGGTTGCTTCTACTCGCATACCACCCAGTGGTGGATTAGAGGACACTAGTACCATAGCTAAGACCTAAAATGTGGCAACTATTGATGAAGGCTTATGCCTGAAGTAGGAAAACCTCAGTTCAAGAAAAAGAGGTTCATTAAGACTACTAGGTTAGGCCTAGCTCATGGTTTAAACTGAAGACATACTCATTGAGGATGTCACCAGGGATTCAGATGATTCAATTAGTTTGGATGATGTTTCAAACTGTCCATAACATG